>JAUTDX010001932.1:0-61885 GCA_030844895.1 Ambrosia x helenae
TAGCAAGTTGTTTATATGTCATGAACCAATCAAACCATTTAAACGAAAAAAATAGTTGCCCTGGTTAGTTTTGAGATCCGAAACGTTTAGGTTTTGGATGGTTTGCAATACTTAATGATTCGGTTAGGTTTGGAATGTGGAACCGACCGTTAAACATTAATGTTATATTAAGACAATTGTCTTCATATGTAGTTACTTAGTTATTGATGAACCATTTTTATTAACTTAAAACTTCTAATACAAACAAATGATTTGAAAAAAAAAATTAATCTATTCAAAACTGTCACAAATTAGACCATTAAAATGTCAAAACCAGCAGGTACAGCCAACCCATCCAACCTAACCAGGATGGGTTGTCGTTTCTTAAAACCATAGTTAACGGGTAGGCCAATAATTTTTGTCAAAACGGGTTAAACTAAACCATTTTAATTGACATTTTGAAGCTTACCAACATTTTCTGACCTTATTTATGTTAGGACAAAAATACAATATTTTACAGTACTAGTTAAGCCTCAAAATGTCTAAATTAAAATGCGGCATGTTTGATCTTATTATGTCAAAACTAGATTACCTTAGAGCATGCATTATTCTAGGTCAAGTATCATGAAATTGGCTAAGCTTATAATTGAAATTCGACGTAACATATTGTAGAGTATTCGAGATATAACATGGAGTACGAAATCGGTTTATGATCATCAAACACCCATTGAGATGAGTGCTATTAGCTTTGTGAAAATTGATCACACCAAAATAGTCTTTTTTTCACATGTCTGACTTGTATAACGTAGAGTTTTACATAAGTTGTTACAACATGTGGTTGACCTAAGCATAGTGTAGGCCCGAGGGTGCCTGGCCCCCGCCGTTTTTGGCGTAGTGGTGGAAATTTGTGATTTTTGTAGGTAGTTTTATATGAATTGGGTCTGGCTCCCACTGATTTGATCTTCCAGCCACTACCGATCAAAGAAAATGAGTCCGCCCCCACCGATTCCGATCTCCAAGCTTTGCCACTGCAAGTGTGTAAAATGCTACCCCTTCCCAAGAGGTTAAGGGTTCAATTCTTGTGATGTATGTAGAATTCTGTAGATTAGATTGCTGCAAAAGAAAATAATAAATTAAGAATATGAAAGAAATGAAGCAAAATAATTGAAATGAAGGCCACCTTATAGTCAAGGTTTTGAAGACCGAATCGGACCGGCCGGTCCGACCGGTTCAACCGGGTTCGCTTAGTTCACCGGTCCGGTCACAGCAGATCGTCAACCTTGAAAAAAATCGGCCGATTCGTTTACTTTGTTGATTCGGTGGTTCGGTGAGCCGGCCGGTTGGACCGGCGAGTTTCCTTTTCCTGGTCGGATCTGGGCTAAACTGGGACAGAAGGGTACAGTGGATAACTCATCGTCGTCGAGTGGATGAGAGGGGTGAAAGAGAGTGGATGATCCATGCTGTTGTCGTCGACATGAGCTACCAGACGGAGACGAATATGCAATCGGAATAGTATACTTACAGAGGCATCAATCTGAAATATAAAAAGGATATACGGAGTAAAAGTTTACTGAATTTTCTTGGGTGGGTGGCTTATGAGATGAGATATGTTTGACATAAAGTCATATTGAGTTGCAAATTGTCAGAGGTTTTCATAGTTTTGAGTTTTTTAAATATTTTTTAGTATCTCTTGAAGATATATTTTAATCTTTGAGATAAATTTACTATTTCTTTATATTGACATTATCTTTTATCCTATGAAAATTACATTTTTCTTATATAAAGTACGTCTAAATTAAATTTTAGAGATTCTTATGTTGTTTTATCTATTATTAAAATTATAATGTTATCCGGTTCTTAAATCCGGTCTAACCGGTCCGACCGGTCCGACCAGTGAACCAGTAAGACATCCGGTTTAACGTCCGGTCCGGTTTTAAAAACATTGCTTATAGTCCCTGTAGGGGCAATAACAATCAAAACAAGGGTGTTGAGACCATGACAATATGGTAATGAGCTCGGTAAGCGAAACAAATCCAGGGTTTTGGGGTTTGAAAGGGAGCAACATCACAGCTAGTACTTGATTTTAGCGACTCTTGGTTGTAGCCTAGGATCATTCTAAGGATATACAACACACCATGAACAATCCTAGTAGTCACCAAAGTTGACAGGATACATTATTTGGTTGCATATTAGGTGTTACATTTGCATCTTACATTCTTCTTCACTTCTTCATCCACTTTAGGTATATGCCGCGTGGTCCCAACCGAGACTGGTATTCTATGTATAATTGTTTGATTGAACTTTCTTAGTCTTGCAACAACTAAATGTGTTTGGATTGATTCGAGTGTCATTTCATCCTGCATTCCTTGTGACACATTGTCACAAAATTTAAATGTAACAAGGCATTATCATGAATCTCATGACTATACCGAACCCAACTTTACAGTAACATACTATGGGATATAACAATCAATGGCTTAGGGCAATCAATGCACATATTTGATTCAATATAAAACATATGATTATATTTACTTTAGTATATTAACTTTTAAACGTGCATCAAACCCAAAAACGGTTGTGATTGTTTATTTTATATCCTTATTAGTAGCTAAGTTATCTTGTATTTACATTAAAATTTACTCTAGAGTTGCAAAGATTAAGTCTTTGACTTTTCTTTGGCTTAGGTCTAGATCTACTTTCAATACTTTAGTTTGGAAGGATTGGTCGGTTTACCCCTTGTATATGTTGTAGTTTTTTGCGGAGGTCCTCGCTTTGAGGACCTTTCGCTCGTTTTAATGAAGTTCACTTTTCAAAAAAAAAAATTATTTAACACACCAGCTGGATTTACTTTATAATCAATACGTTTCATATACTCCTCACGAATACTATACTTACCCTATCTATATAAGTTATTCGGTTGTTTTTACGTAACTTAACACGTGTTATTAAAATATCTTTCATATATGGCATTTGCTCTCAATGTACATCATGATCACCAGACATCTTCACTTACATCCTACAATAGCCCCTTTACCCACAACAAAGAAGTCCTTTTCCAACAATTAAGGCTAGATTTATCTTCACACACAAGAGAGCCCCCCACTTGTTGTTTTTATTGATAAAAACAACATCCTTACCTTTCATAACTTTAAGTAGAAATGGTTTTCCAGCTGCTATATAGTCTCTTGAATACATATTTATTTTTTGTTTTGTAGACCACATATTAATGTTTCTTTGTTTTATTTTTATAGATAGAATTGGGCTTCTGGAGTTAAAACTAGAGGATGATACATGGGTCATCAAAGACTGAGGATAGGGAGAGAGGCCCAAACTATATTGGGCCGGGCTTTTATCTTAGTTCTTAAACCAGGTCCGATATCATCTCCTAAATTTGGACTGGCCCCATAGAGGTTGCTTTACATTGGAATTTACTATCATGATCCGAAGGGAGGCCCAATCCATGTGGACCACCTGAGTTGCTCCTTTTCATGGCTAGGTCAGATTGGAGCAACATTTTATGAGAACATATTACCCATATTCGGGGATAAGACGCGAAACGACCTCTCGATCTACTTACTGCAACCCAGGAATGAAAACGTCGTCTTCTAAAGTCTCTTGGAGCCAATCCCTTGCCGGAAGCTTGACATGATGGAGCCGCTCCGCGCTTTTAACAATCTTCCATCAAAATTATATTGCATCGGGTATAACGTATTTTTACGCTGTAAAAATTAAATCTTCTAGATATGCTAATGTCAAGTGTATGCCAAATCTAAGTATATGGTCTTTGGGATTGAGTTGGAAAATGAAGTATTGACTTATTAGCTTTTTGAAAAAACCCAATAAGTCATTTAGAAAAGCCGCAAATCTTAGCTTTTTGAAATGACTAATTGGCTTTTTGAAAAAACAAACAAGTCAATAAGCACTTTTCCACCTCAATTTCAATACAATATATGACTGACTTTTGACTTTTCGAACATCTAACTTAAGCTAACCGCAGTTTCACAGTGATATAGAACTTGCTTCCTATGGTAACTAGGGACATTAACACATTTTTATTGAATTGGCAACATGTAACTATGCAAGATTTGTCTTTTATGTAACAAATAATTTCCTATTAAGCAATAGTAACCCACTAACCCATAAAATGCCTTTCTGCCGTCTTCCTTAATCACATTACAATTTGCATAAAAATGTGTTCATTTCTGTGCAGGCTCTACTTTACTACTAATAACTTAATAAGTAGAGCCGTAGAGGTGTACAAATTGAGTTTTGCCTTTTTTGAAAAGCTGGGTTGGTAAACTTTGGTAAAAATCGGTTCGTGGGAAACTGATTTGGGTTATGAACCGATTTTAATGGGAAGATATTCTAACCAATATTGATTTATTTGGTCGGGTTGAAAACGGGTTTACGTTAAACGAGAGTAGGAACCGACATACAAACTAGTGTTTTGGGTCCGGTTGGAATCGGTTTGGGTCAAACCAGCTTCAATTTTGGTATTGAGTGGGGTTAAGAACCAGTTTGAAATAATTCAATAATCATGTCGTTTTTTGTATATGACATTTTTTTCAACAAAAAATTACACCAAATTAATGAGCATTTTATTATATTTCCAACGAGTATCATAGTCCTAATAAAAAACTGAAAAAACACTTTTTTTAGTGGGTTTTTGCTGATGCGGAAAAAAAACACAATGTGTTCAGGTAATTCATTAATCATGCATGTTAAGATAGTGTATGTGCTTTTTAATATTCTGTTACATAAAAGTAGGGGTGTGCAAATGGCGGTTCGGTTCGATTATTACCATTAACCATAACCATAACCACTAGTTTCGGTTATGGGATTTTCTTAACCATAACCATAACCGAATTTCGGTTTCGCCGTTTCGGTTAATCGGTTATGAAGCTCGGTTATGGTTCGATTTCTATTAATTAACCAATCTAGGTTTGAACTAAAATATAAACTAACTAAACATATTAGACGATTATTGTCTTAGTTATAATCATTTTTATAAAATAAAATAAAGACACAAAGAAATACACAAGAATAAAATGAGTCTAATTTTAAATAATTATTATTATTTTGAACCATTTAAAACTAATTATATTACGTACAAAAGTTTTGTATATGTAATTTTTATGTATATAAAGAATTTGATTCCTTAAACATGTATATTTTAAATATAGATATATTTTAAAAGCATATCTTAATCATTCGGTTCGGTTTGGTTATGTTTGGTTTTGTGTCACCCTTAACCATAACCATAACCGATTAATCGGTTAATCAAATAACCATAAACCGTAACGGTCGGTTAATATCAGCTATCGGTTAATTTGGTTCGATTACAGTTCGGTTATCGGTTAAGGTTCGCTCACCCCTACATAGAAGAGCCCGCTAACTACATACATATTCACAGATGTAGTCAGTTTGGTAAGAATCTAGTTTTTTTGTATTTTGATTGGTGTTGCTAGGAACATTGATTACAAAAGTTGCTAAGCTGATTAAATGTAGCATATGATTCTTAGACACTAGTTAAATCTCTACCTACTAAGTGATAATTAATCAACTCACCATGCACGCCTCTTATATTGATTTTAGTGTATGTACTTTGAAATCGACTGACATGTGATGGTTATTTAAATAGATATTTAAACTATGTATGAGTAGAGAAAATGGTCGAGAGACATGAAAAGTTACCATCATACAATCTTTTTAGTCGATAACAGTTAGATCATTTTTATTTATCTTCAAAATGGATCTTTACTGCATTGATTGTTTTATACTGCGCCACCCAAGGTGATCGATTGTATATCCATAATAAAGATTGAATATGTATGTCATTGTTTCACATATGCTAACTTTACACATCGAAATCACCTATCATCATCATAATAACATATCCTTTGATACCAATTTGTTTATTTTTTTTCCAGGCTCACATCGCAACTTTAGAGTGTGTTAAGGAAATGATAAAGTTGTACAGAGACTTCTCTTGAGCAAGAGGTGCACACGTAAAATTAGAAGTAGATTTTATGAGTTATCGAGTGTTGATCCGTTACAAAATATATTTTTTTTCTTCTAAAAAACGGTCTATTTCTTTTATGGTACACACATTTTATCAATTTATATTATATTTGTCTATCCTGAGAAGCTCCCGAGAGATAACTAGTTAGTATAATACAGAAAAGAAAGTTGTTTATATAAAGCAAAGTTATAATTTACAGGTTTACTAAATATGTTAAAAAATTATTAAATGGTACACCAAAGATCACTTAAGGACGGACAGGGTGGTCTGTAATGGGCTGCCCGTGACCATCACAAACACCGCCCCACATTTTCTGTCACGGCCGCGACAAGGTGTCGTCGTGACAGCCATCACGCTTCCCACCACTTCTCTCTCCTCATTATTTTATATTATATTATCATAGTTTGGGTGGAATATCAAAGAAAAATTTTTTTTTGCTAAATTAAACATTAAAATATTAGATAAACACACTTATAAACCTAAATTACACATTAAAAATTTACATAAACCTAAATTAAACATTATACATACTAACAATTCACATTGTTGTTAACAGTTCTAATTCTTTAGTGGTACACATGGCCTTTGCTCATGCAAACACTATATAATGTTTCAGCATTTGTTTTTTAGTTTGGTTTTGAAATTTTGATCAATTACCTCTTTTTGACTTTTTCACTTTTTAAGTTCCTTTTCATTTTTACTTGCTTTTCTTTATATATACGGGGTAGAGATTCTCTATGAAAATAGGTTTTTATAAGAAGTGTGAAAAAGATTAAAAATTAATATGTGATCATTTTTTGGACTTATTAATGATGTTTTGGATTGTTTTGCCTAGAAAAACACCAAACATAATAATTAAAAACCGAAAACAATGTATTTTAGGCTTAAAACACCATGCCAAGAACAGCAAGCAGCGTGTTTTAAGTGTTTACTAGTGTGTTTTATCTCAGTAACCTCCGCCAAAAAATCCCAGTCTATCGCGACGTGTTCGCCGACCCTCATTGTTCTGAGACTCGCGCACCTCATGCGCGACTCTGCGTCCCCGGGAAAATCCAAGTACAAGTGTCCCGGTAAAATATCAACAACGGGTCCCTCCTCATCCTCCATCTCCTCGTCGTCAAACATCTCCACATCATCATCCATGCGCACCACATAGGAAATGAATGTTTGTGAACGAAGAAAATATCTTCAATAGCATAAGTGGTGGAATTTACGCTTGTGTTATAGGTGAATTCTTTATCCATTAGAATGTTTTCGAGTTGCTGCATTGGATTTTCACCGACTCGCTTTGCAGCATTCATCATCTGAGCCGCATTGTGTATATCTTTCGGGATAATCTTTTTCTCCGGCTTCTTTTTCATGAGCATTCTCCATATGTTACGTTTGGGAATATCCTGCTCTGCCATCTGCCTGACTAGTTCTCTATCATCTGAAGAAAGCCTTCTGGCATACGCGTGACCCTCTAAGTTTTCAATGGGAGTGTGGTTGTGCGCTAGGTTTTTCACCTTTAACCTCCAAACGTTTCTCCGAGATTCGAGCACCCTTGACAACTCAAACGGGCAACCAATTTTTTTTGCTACCCGTCTTCCTCACCGTAGCCACACTCTTATGCTCCCCCTCCCCCCCCCCCCCCAAGAGAGCATCGAAATACAACCTTCACGAAATAAGTTTATTAATTAAACAAATATAGGAAAAAGATCAAATACAAACAACTTTTTCGGTACGAATTGAAGGAAAAAACACGCGGAGCATTTATAACTAGAGTACAGTATAACTAGAGTAATAATACTCTAGTTATAAATGCTCCGCGTGTTTTTTCCTTCAATTCCACTACTACAAAAGCAGGCATTTGCTAGGAAAGTTTGCTACCAAACAAATCGGTTGCAAATTTTGCCACGAATTAGCTACGGATTAGCTACGAACGTATTTTGCTACAATTTAGCTATGGACATTACGTAGCAAATGATATCAGTAGCAAAATCCATAGCAAATCCGTAGCAAAATTGGCGAAATGGATACAAAAAAATAATTTGCCAAAAATCGGTAGCAAAATCCGTAGCAAAACCATGAAAATAAGTTTTTTTAGAAATTAACTAGAAAAGTTAAGTAAAATTCATAGCAAAATCCGTAGCAAATTTGAGGGAGTAAGGTATAATGAAAATAATTTGGTAAAATCGGTAGCAAAATCTGTAGCTAAGTCATGAAAATAAATGTCAAAAACTAACTAAAAGAAGTATTAAAAAATATGTAGCAAAATCGGTAGCAACGTTGAGAAAACAAATACTTAAAAAAACTTCGTAGCAAATTTGGTAGCAAAATCTCGAAAAAAACTTAAACTAACGTTGCAAAATCTGTAGCAACGTTCATAGCAAAATTCTTTACAAAAACAATAAAAAATATCTAATAAATAATTTAATATTATTGGTACTAACATTTGTAGCAAAATTCATTGTAAAAAAATGTATTTATATTGGTAGCAAAACCCGCAACAAACTAGAAAAGAATATTTTAAATAATAATTCAATAAAACATAGAATTTAACAAAGAAGTACCGAAAATAATTAATATTTATAAAATATATAGTAAATTAGTATTGATTTACTACTTCACCTTCATAGTTTTGTTCTTTTTTTTTCATGGGTTGAATTTGTAGCAAATTTTAAACTATGGTCAAACTACTTAATTTTGACCAGCTTTGACCATATATGAACAAATTTGACTATAGAGAGAACTGTTACAGGGGCAAACGAGTTGAGCCAAGCTCGAGCTCTACTAGGCTTGAGCTCAGCTCGGGCTCAACATCTTTATTATTTATTTGTTAATTAATATTGATTATAAATATTATTTTATATATAATTTAGCTATTTTTCATAATTTCATAAATAATAATCATTATTATTTACATATATTTTTAATTATATAATGTATTAATTTGGAATGGGTTTTTACTGTTCATGAACAGTAACCCCATTAATTTATATATATTTTTTTTTGTTTTTCCCACACCTTACTATATAATATATATCATTTCTTCCACTTCAAATCACATGTGGTGTTGGTGGTGGAGTGGTTTGTGGTTTTCTTCTATTCCTCAAGGTCTAAGGATCAAATCCTTGGAGACACAACTTATTTAATTTTCCATTTTTTTCATTTTTTTTGTTTTCCCACACCTTACTATATAATATATATCATCTCTTTCACTTGAAAACACATGTTCTGTTGGTGGTGGAGTGATTTGTAGTGAACTTCCATTCCTTAAGGGCACATGTTCGATTCTTGGAAAACGCAACTTATTTATTTTTCCATTTTTTCTCATTTCAACAGCCACATTTAATGTTAACTTCATATTAAAGCACAAATGGGTTTCGTTGTGTAGTGCTATGAGATGCATTTTCTCAATAGGATGTCTTGGGTTCGAGACCAGGCCGTCGCAATTAATTTTTTTTATTTCAACAACCTTATTTAATGTTCTTTATCAGTTTTGCGCATACAGTAACCGAGTAAAGAAAAAGTTCAAGATGAATCAGAAATCATCGCGGCGCGCCGCAACGCGCGCGGTAAAAATCCTAGTTTATATTAATTAGAAGTTATATATATAGTAGGCTTGTTAAGACTTGCGACCTGGCTCGAGCTCGATAACCAAAGCTGGGGCTCGAGCTTGTTTATAGCTTTGGGATAGCAATCGTGGTTAATCATGGACAATCCTGGATATATTAATGGAATATCATTATTGTATAGAAATTGCGATTTATAATGATAATTAAGGGGGTTAACATTGGTCAATAATGATCAGTTAAGGTCATTGGTCATTAGTGTTAATTAGAGCAAGTATTGATTAGTGATAGTCGATTATGATCAATATGGGTAAACAATGGTCAGTTATGGTAAATTAGCGTGAATACTGTTCACTTATGATTCGTTAATGGTAACTTGCGTAATTTATGGGCAATTACTGTCAATTTTGACTATTTAGGGGCACCTATATTCAATTAGGGGCAACTAAGCACGATTAGAGTGAGTTAGGGTCAATGCTGGTCAATTTGGATAAACTAAAGTTGTAAGTGCATTATTTGTATGTCCCCAGCTAGTGATAGGTCGTTGGCTAGGTTAAACGAGTTGTTTTATAATGAAAAGACAATTTGGTAATTATACAGGGACGAGTAGCTTCCACATACACGAATGACTTAGCCATTCGTGTGGAATTCCAAGCAGGGGCGGAGATAGAGTGTTACAACGGTGGGCATGTGCCCACCCTAGGTCCAGCCCAATGGCGGAACTACAGGGCGGTAAGGAGGATCTGTTGACCCTCCGGTGACCTTCCAGCACATCAAATTTCGCACTAAACCAAGATCTAACAGTGATGTTTATTGATACTTTGACCCTTCAAATATTGCCTTTGTTGAAAGAAAAACAGAAGAGAAGAAGTCGAAGGCCGTAATATTTACTCCAGTGGGATGCGAGGTAGTTTAGTGAGGGCAGTGTATTGTTGTTAGGTTTTCAAGAAGGAGATACCCTATTTTTCTATTGGTGTGCCTTTTGAGATTTAATATACGACCCAAATGAATGAAAGCGTAATAAGAAAACTTATTGAAATGTTAGTGAGATCCACGATTAATTGTATTTCAACTTAAAAATTCATATAAAGCCTCACCAAATAAGTTTCAGCTCTTAGTTGTTTTACTATTAATTTCTTCAATATAAATTCTCTTGTTTCGTTGTTTATAGTTTATTTAATTAGTTTTCGTTTCAAACCAGTTCTAGACTTCCATCCTCATTACAGTCTCTGTGATTGTCCGATCAGACCAGCCTCTGTGTTTTCGAGTTCCGAGTCCCAATTCAGTCCTCCACGATTCCAGCCTTTGTGTTTCCGAGTTCCGATTTTTGAGTCCGATGATCAGTCACCGGTCAAGCCGAAATGGTCAAGCCGAAATATGCCCACCCTACAAAAAGTTTCTGTATTCGCCCCTCATTCCAAGCCCACCCACTCGTGTCCCCAAACCCATTCGGCCCTAGGGCCTAGGGAGAATGGTAGGTTATATAAATACCAAACTTGTTTAGCCCTCATTAGCACTTAGAGAGGTTGTCCATTTTGAGAGGTTTTTAGTGTGTGTTTTATGATCTGATTCGTATTGCATGTACCCGAATTGTTTTTATCAAACGAATAGCCATTTAACTAAATCTGACAACTCTTCATGTGTGTGTTTTGATATTTTGTTGCTAAAACCGAGATCCGAGGATTCCGCACTCACGCCTCGCACAAACCCGTGATATTCGGACCATCCGTGACGATCCTATAGGTGGTATCAGAACCGAGGATCGTATCACGGGTGTTTTCGTAACAAAAACTAATTAAATCCGTTGTATTTTCAGATTAAAATGTGTTTTTGAAAGTTTAAAACTCATTTCCACAACAAAAAAAAACCCATTTTTTTATTGATTTTGATAGTGTTTTGTAGATTAAAACGTGTCTTTTTTATTTGGTTTTGTTCCAAAAGTGTTTTGAAAATTTTCCCAATTATCATATCATCAAACACGTCAATATTAAGTGAGATTTGAGCAAAAATGTTGATTTTCGTGAAGAACAACCCAACAGCTCTGCAGGACACGAGTGTCCTACAACAGACACGAGTGGCTTAGCCAATCGCGCTACAATACACATGAGTAGCTTTTTCCACACGAGTAGCTTTCTCCCACATGAGTTGTTTAGCCATTCTCCCCAAGACTGCACACGAGTTGACCGAAGTTGACTTTCATTGACCAAGGTTCACTGTTTAGGTAAATTCAAAATCCTAGTTGACCGAAGTTTGGCTTTCGTTGACCAGAGTTGACTTTTTTACTAGACTTTCTGATGATATTTGTTATATGACCCAGTTTTCCGAGTTTGAATAATGGGTGTTAGACCGGTAAATGCACTGGTCAATCAACTCGTTCACTGGTCGAACCTGTTACGAAAACGAAGTTACATGATAATCATTTTAAACAACAACAACAAACCTTATCCAGTAAATCCCACAAGTAGCAAAGCTAAGAGTAGGGTCTAGGAGGGTGGGATGTAGGCAAACCTTACTCATATCCTTACGGATAGAGAGGCTACTTCCAAAGAGACCCCTGGCTCGACAACACACAAATCAACAAGCAAACAACACTAAAAACTAATAAGAAGCTATTGAATTTAGAAAAACATTGAAAGTGTCTCGTAGTAAAACAAAGGTGTATATGCCATTAAAAAACAACAAAACCCATAAACACCCAAATATAAGTCTTAGTTACAAACCTCATTCCATCGTAAGAAAAAAATTCTAGGCTCTTAGAACCACGCTACGATACAACCAAACCCTCCCTATATAATCCTTAACCTTAATCTGGTGCCTCTACAAATCCTTATCCTCGACCATGTCCTCAGAGATGTGCATCTCTACTAAATCATGCCTAATTAATAAATATATTAAAACATAACAAATAAAAACATAAAATAAAATTAAGTTAACAATCGTAAAAATTAAAAATAACTCATATAAGTATATCATAAATAATTGAAGAACCATGAGTAATAATTGTAAAAATGCATTTTAATGTAAAACGTTGGGAATAATAATTCAAAAAATGAAAAAAAGGTACATAAAAGGATAATTCCCGAATATATATTCCAAATAACGCAGAAAGGGTATGAAAGAACCCTAATTTCCTTTCTAGTCTCGCATAGATAACCAACTACAACACTACACCGGGATGATCGCGACCTCAAACCACGTTTACAACCAACCCTACTTCGTCCCTTCACGTTCCCTATATCGCACAATGCGTATCATTCGGCTCCATTACTCGTTTCAACCCTCTCAACTCTATATCTCTGTTTTTCTTATCTGAATGGTTTCAAAAAAGCCTCCAGCACAAGCGGCCTCAATCGGCTGACCTGTAGGTAAGATTCATCCTTTTTTATTAGTTATTTCCATTTACTTTGCATTATATGTTCAATCGAAGTTCCGTTGCGGTTTTGAAAATGTTCAAATTACTTAATTTGATATGTGTGATTCTTGAATGCTTCATGCATTTGGAATTTTGTTATTTAGCGAGACCTAATAGAGAGACCTCAGCACAATTTCTTGAATTAAAATTAACATTGTGTTGTTTATCATAATTAGGGTTTTTTTAGTAACATATCAGGTCCTTCGTTCCATTTAGAAACCCAATCCTCGAAAGGGGTAAAAGAGCGAATGTTGATGTAAAAACCAATCCACAATCCAATTTAAGATTAAGTTGTGAAAACCCCTAATACGTTTGCTTAATTTTTATAAAAGAATATGTGAACTTTATTTATGTAAAAGGATCTTATTATGCTTAAAATAATAATTTTAATGAAAAAAGGCAATTTATAGTAACTAACTCTGATATCTATTGCAAAGAATCCACAAATTGTTTCTTTAATTAATTGCTAGTTTAGGATTGTCCACAGTAAAGAAATAAGAATTGGATGAAATTATCAACATACTTATCCAGTTTTTCAAATGTTTTCATTTACTGTGTTGTAGTTTTTTTATAGTGCATGAGTATATCTATGTCTACCACCTGCTGTTTTTTTCTTATCATATCTAACTGCTGTAGCTCATTTGTTATTTCTAGATATAGTTGCTTGTTTGAGACAAGTTATTAACAAAGCATTATTATAACAAAAAACTATTTTTAATGCAATAAAGTTTAGTGACTAGTTTTAAACATAAAACCTTATATTAATAGGTTTGTTTTTGTTGTAGAAAATATGGCACGCAGTTCAGCAGGATGTGGTAGGGGTGAAGGTGGTGGTCGAGGTAGCGGACTTAGTGGGGTGAAGGTGGTGGTAGGGGAGTTGGTGTGGGTCGAGGTAGCAGACATGGTGTGGGTGAAGGTGGCAGTAGGGGTCAGTTGCACCATGAGCCTAATGATGATGATGAGCCTGTCGCGGTCGTAGGTCGTGGATCGGTTATCCCAGCTCCACTACCTACACCTAAAAATCGCACTTGGATTTGGGTAGAAAATGATGAGTAGGTGTATATATGTGTGTTAATAGTCTCTTTACAGGTGAATATAAAATCATTACTAATGTTAGTTGTGGTACATTGTTTCCCATTTGTAGATTTAATATTCAAGATAAAGTTTCTAGGACCATTGGTTCCATTTCGAAGTCTATGTGGTCGGGTCCATGGCAAGGATGGAAAGATGTTAATTCCCATTATCAAGAACGGTTGTTTGAGCATTTTCAGGTATATACTTATGACACATTTGTAATTGATAACACTTATGATAAAATAAAGAATAAACACGTTATTAATAGGTGCTTTTATGTAGCAATACTATCGATGGGAAGATAAGTCGAAGTCCCTAATTTACTCATGTTGGAAGAAGTGCATCAAGGGATAGTTTCCTGATTTTTTGAAGAGAGCTCGGGATAAAGCAAAGACCCTTGCAAACCAAGAGGGTGTAGAACTTGGGAACGATCTAACTGCCATTCTTCCATTTAAGCCACTTTGGAATAGTCAAGAGTCTTGGGAAACACTAGTGGAGGCTTGGAATACTGATTCGTGGAAAGGCAAATCTTCTCAAAACAGCAAAAACAGAGGAAAATCAATTGGTGGCAGACACACTCTTGGCTCAAAGAGCTTTGTCATAGTTAGAAAAAACATGGTAAGAAATGATAATTTGTCATCTTTAATACACATATACACTGTAGCAGATTCATATTTCATCAAATTCATACACTCTGAATGAAATTAAATAGCATTCGCAAGCTTGTAATTAGGTAACTCGGTGTATTTAGGCAGTAACTTTCACATATCGATTTTTTTCTATAAAAATGACTCTTACTGGAATATTACTTACTAAGGGTTGTGAAGGATGAAGTAATTGACTGTTGCAGGATTTGATTTACAAATAAATTGTAAGTCTGGTTTTTGATTTAGGAGAAGACATTGCAGCGGCGTGCTAAGTTTGGTGAGTTCTGGTTACAAACACACGCAAAGAAAGGGTCTAGACCCCTAGATGGATTGTCAGGGTCTAGTAGGTCGGTAGAGCATAGTTCAGGAGAGGTCGATGATGTAGAAGAGATCATTCAGCAGCATAACGTGACTTGGGTTGACACGAGGGCGAGTGAAGCTTATGTAAGTCTTGTTACTTTGTAAATGTATATTTTTACTACTTTCTTATATAGTTATGTTATGCTGAAGTACTATTTTTTTGCTCTCATCACAGAGCACATATAATAAGTATGTTATCGAGAAATACGAAGAGGATACTAGCTTACACCCGGAAATTGACATGGAACTATGTTCGCAAACTGCTAGTGGCAAAAAAAGGGAAGAATGTATGGAACCGACAACATCGCTGACCCGTTTGTTATGATGGCGGGTGCACCATGAATGACGAGTACCCATGGTTCATATCCATATGAGAGAAATGATAGTGATGAGGTTCGTATTCTCTTTTAGTAAACAAATAGTCTATATTTTCATGTGGGTTATTTAAATTAATCGGGTTATATTGAGTTAGGTTTGTAATGTGTTATAACATCCCATATTTATGGGTGTAATGACTTATATTAACTATTGGTTATAACTTGTCATAATGTGTCATAACTTGTTAGAAGGTGTCATGATGGATGTTAGCTGATCATTTTTGTTTGGTGTTATAGGTGCAATGGTTGAAGGAAAAAATAGAGGAAATAGAACAAGATAAAATAGAGAAACGTGCTATGATGGAGAAAATCGAAGAAAGTGCGAGGTTGTATGCCAAAATGAATGAAAAAATTCAATTCTTATCACAGAACCCGCCACCAACTTAAGATATGTTGAAATTTCTTGTATTTCTTTTGGATAATTTGGATCTTTATCGTGTTACATTTGGTTATGTTTGAATTATTATGCTATTTGGTTGGATTATCTATCTTTGGTATTAGTTTTTTTTTATATTTATTGAGATATGTATATAATGTTTACAGGGAAAAAGTAGGAAACAATATAAATAAGGAAAAATTTTGAATAATTTCGGACAAAATGCGTACATAGAAGTTAGCGGAACTCGTAGCAAAAATCAAGTAAAATCAGTAGTTAAATTCGGTAGCGGAAATGGTAGCAAAAAACTATAGAAGGTAGCAATTTTTCGTAGGCAAACCATAGAGAATTCGTAGTTGAATTTCATTGCAAAACTGGTAGCAAAAATGTAGCAAGTTTTCATAGCTAACATTCATAGCAATACTTCGTAGCTAAAAATCGATAGCAAACTTCCATAGCAATAAATCTCCATAGCTAAAAATCCATAGCAAATTTCCGTAGCAACCTTTTTCGTAGCAAATCTGTGGCTAAAATAGCGACGTCCTTTTTCGTAGCTGATCCCGTCGCAAATATAATTTTCGTAGCTAAAGTTCGTAGCAAATAAATTAGCGACGAGACTTGTAGCTACGGACCAAATCCGTAGCAAATCCGTAGCAAAATGGGTGTTTGCTATGGATTTGCTATGGATTTGGCCGTAGGAAATGCCTGTTTTTGTAGTAGTGTTCGTACAGTTCGTACCGAAAAAGTGTTTGTACGTGAATCTACCCCAACAAATATAATACTCTTAAAAAATAATAAAACACGTGTTTTTAGTAAACTTTTTAATTATAAATAGGGGTAACTTTGCTAATTATAAATATATTTTTAAAATTGCAAAAAAATAGGAAAAATAACTACTACCAAAAAATATGAAAATTACAAAAAAAAGTGAACAAAAAAATTAAAATAATTATAAAAAATCATGTACAATTATAAAAAAAATGTAAAAAAGTAACGAAAAAAATTAAAAATTTGAACCTTTTTTAAAATGGCAAAAAAAATTAATTTTTCGGAATCTCTATAATTAAAAAAAATAAATACAAACATTTTTAAAATTTTGGCAGTTTTTTTAAATATTCACAATTTTTATAAAACATTTTTTTCCTAGTTAGAAAAAAAGTAAAAAACTAACGAAATTTTTTTTAAGCATTTGAACTTTTTTTAAAATATCAAGAGTGGCTGAAATATACATTCACAAAATCGTCTCCTCTTTTCTTCGGTCTTTTTATAACAATGACATAACCATTTTTCATTCCCGTATCTTGTACCCAGTCGACCAACTCCTGGCGTGAAGAAAATGTCCGGTCAGTCTCAAACGAAACTATGATCGGGTAAGAGCCTTCCTCCTGATCTTCTACCAACTTCTCATCCTCACCACCACCGTCTCCCTGGTCTTGTTTTACAAATCTTTCCTCAAAACTGTAAGCGTACGGGTCCTCCAAGGGGGTATTCAAGTCCAGCGGCACCGTATTGTCACGATAACCAATGCCAGACTCAACTTCCTCGGGAACCGACACGTTGTAAGAATCAGAATCACCGAAAATATAGTCCTAATACGACATCTAGTATAATATTCGTAGTGAGTGTAGTTGTGAACGTATGAGATGAGGTTTAAATAAGCAATCTGATGATTTCAAAGTGCTGAGCTTTGGCCAAAGCTCAGCGCTTAGGGTTCACTTTTGCAGCCTTTGTCAGACTGATTGACCAATCAGTCAACCTCGTACTTGAAAGCACTGAGCTTTGGCCAAAGCTCAGCGCTTTGAAGTACGATGTTACAGTGATGTGACTTAAAGTCTGATAAAGCTTTGACTGGTGTGACAATGATGTCACCCGTGAGCCCTATACTCCGAGCTTTAGCCAAAACTCAATGCTTTGAGGGGGTCAAAATAATTTTTTGGGGGGGTGTGATTAGCAAGACCCTATCTAAATCCAAGGGTGACTCACTTTTTGATGAAGTGATGGCAAGGCTCCTCAAGCTTTGGCTCAACCAAACCACATTATCTAATACTAAGTATTTTCTGACCTGATATTTAGGATATACGAACGTCTAAAAACAATAAATACAAATTAAATAAAAAGACAATATACCATGACCACGTATACATTAACCCACCCACCCAAGTTGTCCCAATCTCTGCTTGGTAAGTTGGTAGTTAGCAGTCCAGTTCCCACTTTCCAAACTCCCCCACAACCGTCCGATCAAACACCTCCACACAAACCATCATACTCCACACACACACAATCACCCCCTAGATTCTTATAATAATCTTATTAAAAAAAATAAAATCCTACACAATACATGTGGTGATCAGCTTCCCACACTTTACAAAACACAACCCCTTTCATTTCACACACTAAATCCTAAACCAATCATTCAACCAATCAATCAACATGGGAGTTGTCGAAGACGCACACAATGTGAAGATCTTAGGTTCTGGTGACCGAACCATAGTGTTGGCACATGGGTTCGGTACCGACCAGTCTGTGTGGAAGCATCTAGTGCCTCACCTAGTTGAAGAGTATAAGGTTGTTTTGTACGATAATATAGGGGCTGGTACGACAAATCCTGAATACTTTGACTTTGATCGGTATGCTAATCTTGAAGGGTATGCGTATGATGTTATTGGCATTCTTGAAGAGCTTAGGATTTCGTCGTGTATATTTGTTGGTCATTCGGTTTCGGCTATGATTGGAGCTGTTGCTTCCATTACTCGTCCTGATTTGTTTACTAAAATTGTTATGATTTCGGCTTCTCCCAGGTTAGTTAAATTTTTATCTATTTTTTTAACGGCAAATGTTACATCTTTTATACTGTTATAACAAATAATTCTAAGTTACGTTGTTATCAAGATTTTATAAATACTTTTAGGTTTATTATGGATGTAATACAGGGATGAGATCAGTACTATACTATGGTATTACACCACATACTACTGATGATACTGAAGTTTAAACCAAAACTAAATATCATACCCTATATTTTTTATCTGTACCGGTATGGTATGGTACGGTAATGTTAAAAGTCCCGGACCCGGTACAATACCACATGGTTCGTGTTAGGAAAATTGAGCTAAGTTCAAAATTGAATATTGTACCGTATATTTTTAGAGGATACCGGTATTCAATATGAATTTTCTTCTCGTTAATAGTTAGACGATATAAAACGTTAATTTAAGATGATGATTACGTAGGGCTTATGTTAGTAGGCGTTGAAAGTGGTTTCTGTTTTGATAGGTGTGAATGTGTTATTATTTTTTAACACGAATAGACTTGCTTAATTTGGTAAGTGTTGTCATGTTGCCTTTTTATATATATATTTTTTGACTTTTTTTAGGTACTTGAACACTGTGGATTACTTTGGTGGATTTGAACAAGAAGATCTTGACCAATTGTTTGAAGCCATGCAGTCAAATTATAAGGCGTGGTGTTCGGGATTCGCGCCATTGGCGGTTGGTGGTGACATGGAGTCAGTGGCGGTTCAAGAGTTTAGCCGGACTCTTTTCAACATGAGGCCAGACATAGCCATAAGTGTTGCACAAACCATCTTCCAATGTGACATGAGACATCTTTTGAGTCATGTGAATGTCCCATGCCACATAGTCCAGAGCATGAAAGATCTGGCCGTTCCTGTGGTGGTTGCTGAGTACCTTAACCAGAACCTCGGTGGTAAGTCCATTGTTGAGGTCATGTCAACTGATGGTCACCTCCCGCAATTGAGCTCACCAGATGTTGTGGTCCCGGTGCTACTTAGGCACATCCGTTGTGATATCGCGGTGTAACTATGCTTAGGGTATTTGTTTGGTTTGACATGGTTGATTAAATTACAAGTTGTTGATAAAACTTATCTTGTTAATTTGGAAGTTGTGTGTAATTGTGTATGTTATGTATTTCTTTGTTTTGGTACCACATAATGTAGCGTCCCACCTTATCAAACTAGATATTATTACATCGAACGTACCTATCAACCCATGTGATCCATTAATTATCATTAAATACATCAACTAGCATCAACTAACCATTGTACATGTAGTACTCGCACATATACAACATTTTTGTATATCAACAACTAGCATAATCATGTATATCATGAATTGCTAGCATAATCAAACATATCAACTGTACCAATCAAGAGTGGCGGGTCTAGAAAAAAATACTAAGGGTAACAATCAAAAAAAATTTTTTGCCGTAGTTTCATATAATGTAAACGAAACAAAGATAACAACACGATAATAAATAAAGTTAAATAAATATCATCATTTTCTTGCATACCAATATCATCATTTACTTGTGTGTCATTGTTATCGGTATTTGGAGTTGTACTTGAACCAATATCATCATTTTCGGGGGGCTTTTCCTTTAAACAACTTGCTAATAAGAGCTTACTTTTTACTAGAGCTTGGTTTCATATTCACAATCACACAAAGTCACACGCCTAATCATAACAATAACATATTATAGGTTTATAGTTATCAATACTAATTCGTCTTTCAAATTTTCAATTAACATAATAACACAATTACATAAGTATACAACAAAAACCTTCTTCAAAGAATCAAAGTATAATACCAATAAAACTAATTTAGTAACTAATAAAAAAAAACTTACAGTCAGTGAAGGGAAGAAGGGCAGAAGGCGGCAACACTGTAGCAGGATGGTCGGATGGGCTCTGGCGGTGGCGCACAGTGGCAGGGGTTGGGGGCTTGGTCGCTTGGAGTTGATAAGGTAAAGGGTTTGCCTTTTTTTTCTCAAGCAGTAAGTAGGGAAGGGAAAGGAAAGGAAGGGTTGGGAATAATTAGTTGGGTCAATGGGTTGGGCTTATTAAAAATACAGAATAAAAGGATTTAGTTATAAGGGTTTCGGTTTAGAGTGTGTTTATTAAAATTTCGCTTTGGATATAAGTTTATGTATAATTTATTTAAGGGGTAACAAAAAATATATTTTAGGGGTAATATTTTATAAAAAAAAACGTAAATAAATTTCTTTTTTCTACTTCACCATGAAAATTGAAGGGTAATAGATGCACCCCTGCCTCTTCACTCCACCCGCCCTGCCAATCAAAGGGATTTTGGTCCATGATCATGTATATCAAAAATTACTAGCATAATCAAACATATCAACTATACCAATCAAAGGGATTTCGGTCTAATTGTATGAATTTGTATTAGAAATATGTCCCTTATGTGATTAGGGTTCAAAAGTCTAATAGTGAACCGCATGTGGATTTACGAGTAAATTTAGAGAGTGTGCACGTTAATTGCTCAGAAAAACTGCTATAGAACATAGAGTGTGCGTGAAAACGTACGATATAAACGATAAAAACACTATCAAGAGACAAAACACGGGCTGGCAATTCTTGACCTATTTATAACACGATTAGACTTGTTTAATAAAAAGTACACTATATAATCTTATATATAATTTTTTTAAAATAGTTAAAATTAGTTAGGAAGCTAGGCTCTCTCAATTATTTTTCTCGGTACATAAAACATAGATCTCTATTATATACATGAGATACGAAATACTTAAATGATTTTTTTTTCATCTTTCATATGTGTATATATCACGTTATCTCTATAACATGTTTAACTAGCTGATTACCCCGGGAAGGTCCAGGGATTGAAAAATCTAATATGACTTAATAAAAAATGATAAAAGAAGAAAACCTGGTTAAAGCATCATTAAGATACGGACCTTGATCGGTTTTATCTGCTTGTACACATGAATCACCATGCGTCTTATGATATTCATCCATCACCTAATCAACATGTGCATAACAAATTTATTGTATTACCAATTAAAAAGCATATAAAACCATTTAACTGGTGTTAAAACTTAAAATACAATATATTATATACATGACATGACCTTTCTTAAGACGACCTGTATTAGAAAGCCTGCAATTTTCCACATTGTAATGATTATATAGCAATCAAAATCAGTACCTTAGTTATCCATTGTGTTGATAACTTAACGTTTATACAACCAGGCACAGAGCACGATTCTATCATGTCAGACGCTGGAAGATTTTGCATGATCGTCTACATGTTATAAAGAGCATATAAAACCATTTAACTGGTGTTAAAACTTAAAATACAATTTATTATATACATGACATGACCATGAAACAAAGCTTAAGTTTCGTCAAGGCGTGGCTAACCAGCAAAGGCAACATCGCATATGAGGTGCAAACAACAACAGCAACTAAATCGAAAGAACATAGAAGACCATATCGTTACCTTAAGCGACATCTGAGTTCAAATCACGGATACCGGCGTATGAGAGAAATGCTAGTTCCGTTAGCTTCCTTTAATCACAACATCAACACACCCACAATTAATAAAAAAATAAAATCAAATTAAAGTTTATTAATTCATATAAAAGTCAACATGGAACAACATACCTAAGCGACTTGACTAAAGATCCACAAGAAACAACACAATTGTCAATTAATGATTACCAAACCAAACCCTCTCTAATAGATCCTAATTTTAGAACTCTCGAAAATTGAAAGATAAATAACAAAGTTGCAAATAACATTCAACCGTTTACAATCAATCAATAAAACAAATAGCAAAAAAAAACATCAAATGTTTAGATTGCTAGATCCGAACAAATAATAAACCTAGGTTAAATAATTCTACAATAATAATTTATTACTATGGGCAATTTCATATATACCCCTACAAAATATCAAAACTTGTACTTTGGGTATATATGATATTTTACAAGTTTACAATGGCATATATGAAACTATTATTATTATTATTATTTAAATCCAAATTAATAAGATGTTTTTATAATAAGCAACAATATCGTATGAAAAGATTAAAGATTTTGAAACTTAAAATATATAAAAAGATTATTGATGAATGAATAATTTGTGATATAAACCTATTTTTTTAAAATTCCCACAAGAAGTCACGTGGCACATTCAAATAAGGGAGGAAACCACTAATGAATATCACGTCATCAAACACCTATTCTTTTATATATATTAATAATAGATATATTTGACATATTTTGTCAGCCCTCAGCAAAAATGAATAGTTGCTAACTTACACTTTGTTTCAGAGTTTCATTAAAGGATGGAAAAGAAAGGATTGAGAAGGAAGTGAGGAAAAAATGTGTTTCGGAGTTTTTTGTAGGAGGAAATGCGAGGGATAATAAAAAGATTTTTAAGGTGATTTTCAATCTTTCAATTTGAAAGGAATTGAATAGAAAGGAAAAGAAGGGATCTTTTCTTTTAAAACTCTGTAAGAGAGTGTTAGTGAATTGTGAGTAAATGAAAATATTAATTCGCCAAACACCATCAATCACACATGGTAATGATATTTACGTGAAAGTATATATCTATACTACATTATAAAGAGGGAGGAATGGGCAAATATGTCCAACATGGCAAAGTTAAGATGGCATTCTAAGAGATACAAGTGTAAACCTCTAATTTTTAGCCCCTTTCTTCCTTTTATGCCCATGGTGTACAAATTTTGATGGCAATGGTATAAATGAGTAATCCAACCCATGAAGATTAACCCAAACGAGTACATTCTTGAAACCTTGAAACCGTAACATTTACCTCAGCTGAGTTATTCCTCATTATTTCATCAATACCTTTCATCTATACCCATCATCAATGATACAGTTGTGAGCCATTATTATCATTAATCATATTCATTATCTATCTGGTGAAACCGTAGCATTATTCATCGTCTTCTTTCAAATCATCACCTGTTATAGTTTCAAATCCCCCTCCATTTATAGTCGCGGATGCTCACCAGGAAACCCAATTTGCTACAGAGGTTCCCTAATTTCAGGTTCGTCGCCTCTTTTTTTCCGTTAATCAGAATGTAGTCATCTTTAATTATTATTACTCTTGCAGGAAAGCCCAACCATTTTATTACTTATTAATCATGTTATTAATTATGTGTGACAATTGATGATGTATGTAACTGAAAGTGAAACGTTTTGGTGTGTGTGTGTGTGTGTCAATAATGCAGCTTGGATTTGGTGGTGTGGGGGTGCATCCATTGGCTATTGTGGTCGCGTTTCCTAATCCGGATGATAAGATCCGAAGCACCGGCTTGAAGGTACTTACTGTAGTTAGATTCTCAATCTCAGTGTAGCATGAATTTTAGGTGAGTATTGCAAATTTTGGGAATCGGGTGGATTATTTATTTGTATCAACAATTGGTGAGGGTTCCGTGTTTCGGCATATCTTACACTGTTCAAAATACCATCTGATATTTCCTTTTATTACTTTCTAAGTATTCAATTTCATCATTTTCGTGTTTCGATTCATTTTATTCAAACTGACCAGGATGAAAAATTTGTTGGGTCTGCAGATGGATGATTGGGTTTACAAATTGTATCTCCTTTTAAAGCTTGCTAACCGTTTGTAAGTATGTCTAACTTAAAACCTTATTGGATGAAAATCACATTCTGAAAAACCAGATTCTGTTTGTTGGTGATACTGAAAACTTAGCAAAATGATAATTTAACTTCCATACTTTTTCATAGATAATTCTTTTTACAAATCTTCATTTTGATTAGTGTGTTTAATTTGCAACAACCCACAGTCTAGAAAAGTTTATATGCACAGTAACGAACAATTCTTATTTTATTGTGAGATGCTTAGTCATGGTAAAAACTATTTGGAAAAATTATTTAGGAGAGTATTGTTGAACTAAAGAAGGCATTATTCATTGTTGTAGAAAAATCATTTCTTTACATTGGGAGGTTCGGATAATACTGCTGCTTAAGTTAGGGTGCACTAAGAGCTAAGATGTCTGCTAACAGTTAAATTGCCTCAAAATTTGAAATAAACATCCCGACAGCCATTATCATGAAATGTACTAGCCTACTAGACAATTTCATTTGCGTTCCTTAAGTTCATGGGATAACTCATGGTTATGGTTAAAGATTATAACAAAATATTCTGAAACTAAATTTCAACAAACTAAGATGGTAATTTTTTTTCTCTACAGATGGTACCTGAGTTAAATATAATAGTTATATAAGATATTTTTTTATTTAACAGCAAAATTTAAGATTCGCCACTTGACAACAAAAGAAATACAACAACTTTTATAAGTTAAAGGCGTGTTACTTCCAACGTATAAGCCAAGACCTGCTTATTGTCTTCTTAACATAATGGCTGAACTTATAATATATTACCCATTTGAACCATTTTTTACTTTACTTTCGTTGCTACTTTCTAATAACACAATGTCCAAGCTCTAAAATTTTACCCATTTGACCCATTTACTACTATGATTACTTTCAACACTATAGATGTTCATAATGTTACCGTGGCTGCCACATTTATAAGCATAATTTGTTTACAAAAATTGATATTTTTATTTGATACTTGTTAATATAGCATATCCCAATACCCCTAATCGCCGAATCCCAATCGTCGTAAGTTATTTTTTTTTTGTGCATTGCAATGGTATTTTGTTTATTGCATGTTAGGTATTCGATCAATCGCTTCTACAAGTCAGGTAAGTATTCTTATTTTGTCCTTTGTTATTTATTCAATCAATCGCTTCTTATTCCCCTTGGATTGCTTTTTCTAGGTTGATATTGAATTTTGGTTTATTGCAGTTTCACGAATGCTTAATTTCACACAGCTGCGATATCTCATGTGCAAATTATATACGCCACTTTTGCTTTGAATTTCATAAGTTTTACATTTTTCTTCATCCTCGGATTGCTTCTTCTTTGTTTATATTGAGTTTTGGTTTATTGCACGTCAGAAGATAGGCCATTAGGCCCTTCAGTGTGATTTGCCTTTGTGTTATGTTTGCTTCTATACGACTAAACTTGAATGAATACGAACATGCTCATTCTTAATTAGCGAACATGAAAAAAGAATGTTAATATTACCCGCGACCTTCACTTATGACAGGTAAAGCTGAGATTTTGCCTTCCTGTAATGGTTTGCTTCTTTGCCATACTAGGCCTGATCATAGGTTGTACGTATACACTCCATTAATACATCGGCTTAAAACGATTCCGAAATGTGGTGTTATGGGTAGCTTTCGAGTGGCATTTGATCCTTCAAAATCACCTCTTTACAAAATAGTGTATGCTGAAGATTTAAGAGATTCGATTCATTTAGAAACATACTCTTCAGAAACAGACAAGTGGAGTTTTTCTCCTAATATATTTTTTGATTGTTTTAGGGGTTTCAACCATGGAATCTATTGGAATGATGCCATTCATTGGCTAGATACTGATAATAGGGCTTTGCATTACAAGTTGGATGTTGAGCATATGTATTTAACAAGCGAACAACCACCTGCAACATTGAAGGAGGTGTGCGATGATCGATTCTCGTGGTTGTTTGCTTCTTCTTCGATTTAATTGGGGACGGGTGAGTGTTTACAAGATGAGGGAATGTGATATTCAGTGGTTGGTGAAGTACATTTTTTATCTTGAGTTTATGATGATGCAGTTGTCCAAAGCATGGAGGAAGGGTCCTAGGTGGTTGTGTTCAAACCAAATTCTACGTATTGTGATCGGTAAGAAAGACGAGGATTCGTTCCTTGTGATGGAGATGTGGGAAAAGATAATACAATACAAGTTCACGTTAAGGACTCTTTGTGAGCTCTATGAACTGGAATCAGTTCACTCTCCTGTTAGCTTTCAATTCATTGCATCTGTTGCTGGTGTGTGATTTTGCTTTATAGTTTCGGGTACGATTTTTTTTATATCTTATGTTGTCCAATAACATTTGCGTAGTGCGTAACCAGAAGTTTTTAGTTGCAAACGATCATTATTTGGATCTTCAACTTATGGAGGATAACATGCTAAAAGACATCTCCAATTGGAGTTCAAGTCATGTTTTTCTTTATAAAAACGTCATATTTAATATATGAAAACCACACTTAAATGGTGCCGCGATTTAGCGGACCTTTTGACCCCCATGGTTCTGCCTTGCGTCTGTGAATAAAGATTTTGGTGCAGTATATGATAATATGATTTATTATTCTTCTTATTTGATGAACATGACGTTGGAGCTATAGATACTAAATTAAATGTGTTTTAATAATTATGAACCTTGTGTTGGTGATGCTAAGGTTACTGATTATACATTTCATGCTTGAAATATGAAGGTTCATGTGATATATAGTGGAAGAGACTTCAAAGTTTAGGAGAAGTAGTAACTAAGAGACTTGTGGTGTTTATTTCTCATTTCCTCATTTTGTTTTGTTTAATGTAATGATCAATTAACTTTCGTTTTCTATTTTTGACTAAAATAATCCTCATTTTTGGTTGGAAACTTGGTCGAATAGTTATAGTTAAATGTAAATATTCAGGGCCATCTTTAAGGTCATTAGGCGATTGACGCCCCTTCCCCCAACATGTTGTGCACTGTTTAATTTTCGGACACCAGTCATTGTGTTTTATAAAATGGGTTTTAATACTAAAGCATTATTGGGTTTAGCTGTGTTAAATCGGCATCGGGAGTGTTCGTTTATATGAGCCTAACTAAATAGGATAAGTTACTATATTTTAATTTCAAATTTAATTATATGTTTTCTTTTAAAAGATTATATATATGAAATATGTAAAAAAGACAACTGATCTTACCAAGTTAAAAACATTGTGTTTACACTTTTTAGTAATTTTCTTTTACGCATTGTGTTTTACGAATTGTGTGTAGCGCATTGTGTTTTACACTTCATGTATTACTGTACAGTTGGACTCATCGTACGCCGCCGCAATGCGCGGCTGGCAAAATTCCGACCACCTTCTTTCCAATGTAGATGTTTAACCTTTAATAAACGACGCCTTCATCTTATATTTTTCATTTTTTAACCTATTTAAATTTTATGTTACTATAGTGAAAATGTCCACAATTTGCTTCATCGTCCTCCTCTATTCTCGGCATCCAATTGCACAACTAAAACACTTCAAGCTTTTTACTAATGAAGGTGTGTTGATGTAGACCACCGTTGTTCTTCAAGATGAAGACCACCATCAGCGTAGTTTGCTACTGAAGGTCATAAAAGAATAAGCAATGACAAAGAAGATGAACATATAAAGGTGTGTAAATCTTATTTTCCATTTTTTTTCATCATGATTTCATCTATCTCTCATGGAATTTAATCGTTCTATGTTGCACAGGAGGAGACATGTGGTGTACAATAAATTTGGTTTGATAGACGTGGCGGTGGCGGTTTTGCTTTTATTCAATGTTTAGAGGCTCCAGTGGTGGCGGTTCGAAAGGCTCTAATATGCGGGTTGTCATGATTGTACATGTTTTCCTCGAGTGATGTGGCCCGAGCTAGACATGCCTTAATTAGTCGGGTTTCATTTTCTCAATCATCTTAAGCCGGTATTTTTTACTTTCATTTCTTTTATTGTTGGGTTTTATTTGAATCCCGCAGCAATGCGCGGGTAAACCCACTAGTACGTATTTAAATCGGGTATACTAATAAAATTTATTGTGACGTATATACCACGTTATAAACCTATAGTCATCTTGACCACTTAAATTTCCAATAGCACTATATTTACAAATCCAACTTGAACACATATTGTAAATTTATGGCTTTGTAACCAAATTTCACCATTTCATGACCTAGTTCTCTTTGAATTTATACGTTTACCAATTTATGTCCACTTGGTGTCATTTAAATTAAGGTGAATTTATTCTTCAATTTACCAAGCTCATAATTTAAAGTTTCAACCCACTTGCTAAGGAGTTAAGTCTGGTTTATAAAATAAAATTGCTTGTGTTTGCTAAAAAAAACTTATTATTAAAACAATTATGAAAATAATTTTAAAAAACTCAAATATAATATTAATCAATTTGGTCGAACAATTCATCAAAATTATATTTTGTCAGTTTTATTATAATTGTCAATTTCTTTAGAAGAAAAATCTACCATCCTAATCACTTTAAACACCTATATTTAGTTGCATCTCTAGCTTAGAATGCAAAATCCAACACCAGTTTTCTTCTATCGCCATTATAAGTTATATCTACCGACCAAGCTCCTCTTTTTGCCTTTTTTTTTTAATAAAGCAACGTTATTTATTCACACTACATGTTAAATTTTATTTGACTTTGTTTACACAGCTCATAATTTGAAAAAAAATCTTTCATTTCTAAAGTAATTATCCTAATATTTAATAAGGTTTTAGGTGTAAAACATTTTTACATCTCTGGCCATTGTGAGTGGTTTTAAAAGGAACATGAAATGATTGTAGGGAAACGTTGGAAATGCCTTAATTCCTTCTTTTTTGACGACATCAAATTTAATTTTAGGGATTGTTTGTTTCAACTCTTAATAAACTCTTAATGTGACAGATGTTTGAATCAATTAAACATAGTTCATTCAGACTGTTTGTTTTGTGAGTAGATGTCTGAATCAGATAATCAGTTAGACATTTGCCTCTAAATGGGTGAGTCTGAATGATTCACACATCTTACTGGTTCAGCACTTAATGGTTCAGACTTCTTACTGGTTCAACATTTACCAATTGAGAAGTTGCCAAACAGCCCCTAAAACTTAAAAGAAAGATCAACACCGATTATGTGATATTTGAAGTGGTAAATTTAGTGAAGCTCGGACTCATTTACTAAACACGCTTATTTTTAGGTTCGTGCTCGAGTCGTAAACAAGTTTAAAGAAACTATGTTTGGCTCATTTACTAAACAACTTTAAATGAGGGGCAAAAATTTTAAATATTAATAGAACTAATGTTACACTAAGGTTCGATAATAACGTGTGTCAAAGTGTACATAATTATTTGAGTCGGTCAAGTCTCAATTTTATAAACACAATTATATATTATCACTCTTTACTCTATGTGAGGACAAGTATACCGATCGTTTGTGTAACATTGTGATGTAAAATGCCGAAATCATCCAAGGATACTCTTGTCAAATTCTAGTTAATCCAAAAAAGAAATATTAATTTTGTGGTTCATAAAATAAAAAGATAGAGTTGTAGCTAATGATAAGAAAATGGGTGTTTAGGATACATGTCACATCTTGAAAATATTAGAAAATATTTCCTCTACCTCGATCTTCAATTTTCTGGCAATTGCACATCAATTCACTTATTTACTTCACTGAAACCGTTTTTTGAAGGCAGCACTCTACTGATTCTTTACCAAAAATCAATTATTTTTACACACATAAATATTTTGATAATAATAATAATAATATTAATATATATATATATAGGTAAAGGTTCGGGTACAAAGACCATATTTCGTGAGAAGTGTGCGAAGTCTCAAGAATTGACATGTACGCATCATGTTTTGGATTTAGGTATGATGTTTTGAGTTGTTTTTGTTAGAAAAACACCAAACACAATAATTTAAAACATAATGCAATATATAATAGCCATGAAATTTAAAACATAGCTAAAACACACAACTAAAATACAACAATTAAGAACATGTGTTCTTGGCATGGTGTTTTAAATTTGTAAGCCTAAAATAAATTGTTTTGTATTTTTAATTGTTATGTTTAATGTTACTTTAGCCTAAACAATTCAAAACATCTTGAATAAGTCCCAAAAATAATGCCTACATATCAATTTTTAATTCTTCTCACGAAATATAGCATTTGTACCCTAACCCCACCCTATATATATATATATATCCATCATCAACCTCTGTATCACCATCTCCATCTTCTCCATCACCGATCTATCACTTCACCTCCATCACCATATCCATCCTCTCCATCAACAGATTCATCCTCTGTATCACCTCCATCACCGATCGTATCAACGATCCATCCTCTCCATTAACAAATTATAAGTTATGTCACGAAAGTTTTAAACTCATTTACAAAAGTTTATGGCAATCTGCGTGAAGTTAGGCGTAGTTTTAAATAACAAAAAGCCCTTTTTTATTTATATTTAGGGGACTCAGCGCTTGGGTACCGATTGACGTTGTTTAGGTATCACGATGACGACGATGATGATGATAATAGGGAATGAAACTGTAACTAGCCATTTTTTGGTGGTTTAATAAAATGGTGTTTTGTTGGCCGTTTAAAAAAATATATATTAAGATTTTCAATGCCTTTGTAATAAAGAAAATGGAGCCCAACGTACAGCAAGAACAAAGAAAGTAGAAAAAAAAGCCCAAGTATTGAGCAAGCCCATTTTGAGAGAAAGGCTGCTGCCTTGTCTAACAGCCCAACTGTTTGCTCAAGCCCACAGCAACACAGGCCTGCCTTTCCCTTAGGCTTGGGGCGGCCCAAGACTCCAGCAGCAGCAGCCCAAATTGTGGTCTGATGGTATTTTTGGCCCGGATTCAAATTAAAAACCTTTTTTCCCACTAAAAAGTATATAAAACGACGGCAGAATGCTGGAGACGATTGGAGCTGCTTTTTTTTTTAATAAAAGAATTATTTTGGAGCTTGTTGAAGTGTATTTTAAGATTTAGAGGTTCAGGAAAAGAAACAAAGTGCCTTGTGTTCGTTTTTTATAATTTTTATTTATGTGTTTGAACTCTGTTCTTCGATTTATATTTTGTCCCAACCATGTTTACTGTTTATTTTTGGATATTTTAGTTCATAAAATGTAATGAATGAATTCTAAAAATCATCAATAGTAACACAAAATTACACAATAAAAGTTAGGTTGTACGGAGTAAAAGAAGTTGCATAATCTTATATCATAGTTCCAAGATGGAGGTCTCTTTCCTCTATGTTATATCACTTGCATCCTTTTGCTCTTTAATGGTAGGTAAAGGCCTTGGATAGCCGCCATTTTTTAGAGTTTTTCCCAAAAGGGTGTGGGTGACGAAAATATTTACCAAAGTGAGTATTTTTCACCTCTACGTTTCATCCACCACCATTCTCGTTTTTAAACAAAAAGAAAAAGTAAAGTGGAATACCCCAAATTTTCACAATATGTGTTTTTACGTTAACATGTGATAAGTGATGCCCCTTGATTAAGTAACGATAAAACGGGAAATAATTAATTTTATATGACTAACACTGTTAATAAATTTAGAGGGTTTAGTAAAAAATATGCTAAAAACTTAACAATTTTACGTTTATGTGTTAACTAAGTTATTAATTGATCAAAATTTGAGAGACTAAAGGTGTCAAAGTGTTAAACTATGGGTTAGATGGTGAAAAGGGGAGGACGTCGACCAAAACTTGCATTTGGTCGATCATCGGGAGCTCAAGTCTCTCCCCAAACCCTAACTCACAAGCCACTACCCAAATCCATAGCAAATCAGAAGGGAAATCGTGCATGAAATCCTTCCTTAGATAGGCTTTCTTGAGTATGATGATTTTATATAATGTGAGTTTTTGTCTTAAATAATGCAATTAGGTGATAATTGAAGCTATGATAGCACTAGGAACATCTTACACCCTATGTGTTGTGTGAAAGTTAGATGATTCATAGAAATTAGTGATTTTCTTATACGGGTAAAGGTGGGTTTTGAACTTTAGGTGAAACCCACCTACACATTGAGATTTGGTCTTGTATATGTGTATTATTAGTTGAGAAACTAGTGAGCAAAGTGTAAATTATGTGATGGGATGTTGAAATTGATGTAATTGTCTAATTTTTGACATGCTCTAGCTAGGAAATTAGTTATAAAAGTATGATGCTCATCAAGTGCTCGACTAAATGCCTAGGTAAGTTTGATTGTAGTTAAACATGATGAAACTTGGTAATGTTGGAAACTAAGTAGGCAAAATGTTTAATTACATGTTAGAATAGTGAATTATCTTAATTAGGTGATTTTATGAAATGATTAACCATGAGTCTAGTTAACAGAAATAATGCCCACCAAGTGTTTAATGAATTGCCTAGATAAAAATTGAATGTAGCAAGACTTTGGGAAACTTGGCAAAGTGAAATATGATTATGGGATTAATTCTATAACTACACAAAAATATGAATCATGTGTGTGTTCTAACAACCTAATGGATGATGATTTATTAGGCAAGGATAACGAGTCTTCGAGTAACCAAGGAGTTAAGGATCCGCGAGGAAAGGGGCACACATAAGGTAAGTCATTTTTCATGACTTCGACTTTTTATTCGTATAACTAGAATGTTCATCATTATGGCTTATTAGTAGGTTGTTATTGAGTTAATGGTAATATGGGAATCTGTGGACGACCAGGCATATGCAACCGAAGCATAAATGGCCAGTGGGGTCATAGACGCGAAGGTGATGCTAAAACGGCCAATCGGATTGAATAATAGTTGTAAACAATAGAAAGTCGTTACATAATGGAAGACATGACCTAGGGCTAACAAGTCTAGATGGGTGATAGAAATTGGGACGAGGGTTAGTCGTGGGTCTAAGGATCAGGAAACATATAACCTGGGCATTTAAAACCAATGCATAAACGGCCAACAGGGTCATAGGAGCGGAGGTAATGCCTTAGTACGGCCCAACTAGTTGGGATCTTAGAATTTGAAAAAGAATGAGGTGAAAGTGATACGACCCAACCAAAAATGATGCGAGACTTGACCCGGCTAATGACTTAGCCGATGAGATGAAAGAAATAGTCAACAGTTTAATTGTTTTAAATGTTTGCATTCAGACTGAATTACAAGTTTTGTCCTTTAGGTTTATACCAAATTTCAACGGATGTCCTTTAACTTTAAAATTGATTGGTTTTGTACTTTACGTTTCAGAATCTTGCACGGTTTGTCCTTTGAGCCTAACCCAGTTAATTTTTATCATTAAGTGGAAGGTAATATTTTCTTTTCACCCATTTATAAAAACTTATATACACACACATACCCCTTTCTTTCTCACATCTCTCTCCCCCAACTTACCTGCTGCACCACCACCCACTACCTGCCACCGACACCACCACCTGCCACCCACCACCCATCCCACACCAACCACCATCACACACCTCCACCTTCACCGCTGTAACCACCCATCACCACCATTCCCGTAAACCTCCACCCCCACAGCCACCACTCTACCTTCGCCACTGAAAACCCTAGCTACACCATCACCGTACCATTTCTACATGACATAACAACCACCCAATTCACCCTCTCCATCGTACACCATAACCTTAACCCCGACCTTCACTGTAAGTGTTCACCATCAAAGTTCTGTCATTTACCCCCGACCGAAACCCTAACCCACAATGAGGACAGGTGAGAGCTTAATAATCATAGCGACATTGATAAGATTGTTACAAACTTAACTGAATTTCGTCAATAATTGAATTGTAGCGAATGGGGTTTTCAGATTTGAACCATCTTCGCCTTCAATCGGTCGCCTGGATCTGCAACGGGGTTTTCAGACCTGAAACGGTGGGGGTTCTCTCTCTCTCATACTTGCTTTCTCTATCTGCTTCTGTTTTGCCATACTTGTTCTCTCTGCTTCTCTTTGATTTTTGAGGAGAAAAAAATCGAGGTGGTGGGCTGGTGTGTGGCCGATTGGTAGTAGGAGTGGTGGTGGCCGACTAGTAGAAGGAGTGGTGGTGGCTGGTTGTATACAGATCAGAGACGACTGGGTTTCAATTTGGGTTTCGATTTCAGATGAGTGGAAAGGTTGTGTGGGGTGTTGGTGTGTTTGAGTTTAAAGAAGATGGTGTTGGTGTGGTGGTGAGTAGTTGCCGGTGATGGTACGGCGGTGGAGGTGGCGGTGATGGTACGGCGGTGGAGATAGTGGGACTTGAGAGAGAGTACAGAGTTTGTGTGTGTGTTTACTGCTTAGTGTGTGTATATATATATATAATATGTTTTTTAATAAATGGGTAAAAAGACAATATTACCCTCCACTTAACGATAAAAATTAACTGGGTTAGGCTCAAAGGACAAACCGTGCAAGAGTCTGAAACGTAAAGTACAAAACCAATCAATTTTAAAGTTAAAGAACATCCGTTGAAATTTGGTATAAACCTAAAGGACAAAACTTGTAATTCAGTCTTTACTTTATTTATTATCTTTCCCATGTTGCATGCATTAGGAAAGTGGACTTAACCCACCGGGTTAGGATCAAATACACAGTGAAAGAAAAATAGGAAGTCGTAGGAAGAGTATCAAACGGACTCCAATTGAACTCATTCAAGCGGCATTAAAACCGTCTTATCGAACCCCACGACGTTAGTTTTCAGGTCTTCGTTTTTTGGGGTGTTAGCTTGTAGTTCTTAGAATATGCGTTATATGATTGTGTCTGTTATGTACCATTGTGTCTTTTTCTTATTTTCATCATTGTGTTATTTTTTCAATTAATTGTGTCTTTTTTCTTCAGCATTGTGTTATATTTTTTGGCACTGTGTTATATTTTTTAGCTCATTGTGTCATATTTTATGATCTATTGTGTTTTTTGTATCCTTCTCACATTTCTCATTTTTGTTACACTGTGTAGAATAACTTTACCCTAACACACCTGCAAGTTTACTTCTTCTACTTAAATTTAGGACCCATGTTTAGCATTTTTTTTGTTATATATTGCAAGTGTTTTGCATAGTAAAGGAATAGAGAAGAAAATTGGAACAAAAGTTTGTCTCCTTGTTATTCTTAGAAGAGTTAATTGCCAATTTAGTCTCTGAGGTTTGTCAAAAATTGTCACTTTCATCCAAATCTTTTTTTTGGGTCATATTCGTCCCTGTGGTTTCATTTCTTTGCCATTTTAGTCATCTGCACTAACTCAGTTAACAAAACCCCAGTTAAGCCAGGGGTATTTTAGTCATTTTCCGTATCTATTTTGTTTTTTGCCATTTTGATCCAAAACCTAATTTAAATTTATTTTGTTTTTTAGTTATTATATATACACACAGACATTTATACACACACACTCTTATACATACACCCTCTCTCCCATCCCTCACACACACACACGTACAGAAGCAGTAGAGACAGAGAGAGAATGAGGTGGAAAGAGAGAGGAACTCGAAGAGAGAGACAGACGGAAGGAAGGAAGCAGGCGACAATGGCGATGGCAGAAGCAGTAGAGAGAGAGAGTTAGTAGAGAGAGAGAGTTAGAGAGAGAAGGAGGTGGAAAGAGAGAGGAACTCGGAGAGAGAGACAGACGGAAGGAAGTAGACGACGGTGACGATGACAGTACCGGTAGAGGGAGGCTGTGGACGGGGTGGTTGTGGTGGTGACCTTTCCCGACCCTTGATCTCGATTTCATCATCTTTCGGTATGCTTTCCATTAAATTATTTGGTCCTTTAGAATCGGTTTTTAATGTAGAACAAAAGCCCCATGAAATCGTTTATAATCTGTAACAGTTCGGTAAGATCGAAAGGGGTTCGTCTTTACCTGCTGAAAGGATGGAAGGGTGGGGTTATTATATAGTGGGGAATGGAGATGAAAGAATACGCGTGAAGTAGTCAATTAAGTGAAGGTGGACAGCTCGAATACAGAGAGAATTTAGGGGATGGAAATTGTAAATTCAATAAAACAAATTCAGTGTTAAATTCAGTGGACTAAACTGATGAACATGGTCACCATGACTTATTAAAATGGGTTGATTGGTTGGTTGATTGATTGTGATAAGGGTTAGGATTGATTGTGGCAGGTGGTATGGTGACAGTCGTGGATGAGGTGGTGATGGTGGATGTTGATGATGATGGTGGAAGTGGTGGGTGGTGATGGTGGTTGTGGTGGTAAAAGAGTGTGTGTATGTATATGTTTGTGTATATATATATAATGAAAAAATAATAAAAAAAATTTAAATTAGGTTTTGGATCAAAATGGCAAAAAAACGAAATAGATATGGAAAATGACTAAAATGCCCCTGACTTAACTGGGGTTTTGTTAACTGAGTTAGTGCAGATGACTAAAATGGCAAAGAAATGAAACCACAGGGACGAATATGACCAAAAAAAAAAGATTTGGATGAAAGTGGCAATTTTTGACAAACCCCAGGGACTAAATTGGCAATTAACTCTTCTTAGAAGTTTTGTAGGTTTTTTCTTTGTAAACCCTATCAGAAAGCTATGTTGGATAAGTTTGCCATTAGAAATCACCTCCTAACGTTTTAACAAAAGGGAACTAACTATAAATATAGACCACTATTCACAACTTTATTTATATCTCTCAAGTTAAGTTGCTCCTCATCCTTAGATAGTGCGTATTGGATTATGTACCGCAATGTCAACGTATAAATGTATTTTCTATATATATCCCTTATTAGTTTTTTTATCATTGTATGTATCTAACGACCAGTGAGGGTGGAGGTGACACATACCTAGCAAATAGCAATCTACAGATACTCGCACAATCATTCAATAGGATTAATGCATCATCTCATTTAACCCAATGGTCCAATACAACCCAAATAGGAGACGGCACACACTACCCACTATCCAAGAATATTGTGCTACCTAACTCACTCCCCTATTTAAAAGTTCAAGATACGTCACTAACTCACACTTCTTGGATGGCTCATGTATTCTACGTCCCCACCACGGCACCACCTCATAGAAGGTTTTGGTAATTTTACATACCAAATCGGATGCTAAGTCTTGTAATGTCACATACCTTTTTCATCTAATAAAGTGAAGTATTCGTTATGTTGAAACAATCATTTGTCACTAATAACCTAAAATGCTTTTAACATTATGCGATTCTGAGCTGGATTTTTTCCCTTTTATTACAAGACACCACCAAAAGTCCAAAACCACTCCATGGGATTTGGTAAAAGCAATAACACACTTAATTATACATTGACAAAGTAAATCAAATAAGTCTTTACCTTTCCTTAGCTTCATATATTCATAAAATTGTATAAAAAAAAACTGTTAATTTGCTATACAATTTAAACTTTAATTATCTTTTTTCAGCTAATGAGGTGTAGCTAAACTGGCATTGAAGCGGAAATGAAGATTTAGATGAAGGACCAAGTTTTACTGCAGTGGCCTTCGGTAGCAGTTTTCCTCGGAATCGGAGATTGTGGTCGTTGGCTGTTGAAGGGTTGGAGAGTGTGTTCTGATTGATTGAATGGTTCGGCTTTAGAGCAGAAGCCGTTTGAATTTATGAGGGTTAGTTAATGCCCCAACAACCTTGCGAAGGGTTGTATTTATAGGAGGCTTGGCACCTGGGCATTAATTACGGGTGATGATGAGGTCGGCGTGAACAGTGACGGCTGTCACTGTTCAGCCTGACCCGGTATGGGCTGTATATTATTTAATTATATTTTGGTGGGCGGTATCTTTAGTCTGTCGGTCCATAGCCGACTTTTGGTTTGTCCATTAGGTTATGTTTGGTCCGTCTTTGTCCTTTGGTCCGTTCTTATTGTCCATTGGTCCGTCCGTTTCGTTCGTTCGTCCAATTTGTTCTATCATCCTTCCTATGGTTTTTATATTTCAAGTGTCCTTTGTTCATTCATCCGTCACCGGGTGCTTGATACGGAACGGTACCCGAGTCATCAGCCCCCCAGTTCGGCGTTTCGCTTGGTTACAATCGGATTCGCCGAACTCTGTCGTGTCTTTTTATTTATTTTTTAACTATATTTGAACATTATTATTATTTTATTATTTTTTAATATATATTATTATTATTATATTTAATTTTTTTTTTTTTTTTTGTTTTTTTTTTAAAATGGCAGGTGACACGTGTCGAGCGTTTATTGGTAGGAATCGTACCGCCTTACTATTCCTGACGAGACGTTTCGCATTCCCCAACGCTCGTCTTCGGTCTCCTATAAATACCCTCATTTCTACAGTAACTTTCTTATCTCGATCGGCTGCAGAGCACCATCCGATAGTATTTTATTCTTCCGATTCATCAGGTTCGTTCTTACCTGTCTTTCGTTTTTTAAGTATGGTAGGTAAGAAAGATATGCATGTTCATTTCTCTAAAGTTTCAGAACCGTCTCTGACGGCATTCTGTAACAAGTACTTCGATACGTCTGTTTATAAACCGCTTGTGCCTAAACCTACCGAAAGGATATCCGATTGCCCTAAAGGCCACATCGGGCTTTACACTCGCTTTTTTGACTTTTCATCGCTCCGTCTACCGTTGTCAGTTTTCTTTCTCGAGTTTCTCCAGTATTATGAACTGGACATCCGGCAACTGAGCCCGTTAGGTGCTATGAAAGTTGTTCATTTCGAGGTTGTCTGTAGAGCCCACGGTGGGGTTCCTACACTTGGTTTATTTCGTCAATTTTTCCAACTGGGCATCGCCGGTGACTGGTTCACCGTTGCAGAGCGATCAAAAACCAGATCCATTCTTTCCGATACTTACTCTGGCCTAAAGAACTGGAAAGATAGGTTCTTTTGGATGCCGAATAATGTGGTTCCGTTTCCGATGCCGTGGCGTGACCTTAAAGCCACGTTGAACAAGAAACACGAAGATGATATTTACGACGGCGAGCTTTATGATAAGCTTTTAGAGAAACCGACCCCCTTACAAATCTATCCGGAGCCGGTCCTAGTATTGGTGGGTCTAAGCCGGAAATGGCCTTATCCGGAGGCGGAACCCATAATTAAAAAAGGAGATAAGGGTATACCCCTATTTTGAGTTCTTTCGTTTTATTTTCAGCCGTTTATCTGACCCGATAATTATTAATTCGTTTGTTTTGTTTATATATTTTTTAGAGATGAGCTTGTTGGGCTTTGTCAAGCGGAAGGGAAAAGGATTGGTTGTCACTTCGAGGCCCCTTCAGGAGGGTGAAGATGATGTTATTAGCCGTACGGACGGAATTACTTACAACATTCCAATTGCTGAGAAAGATGATGTGCTTCGGCGCCCGTTGGGTAGGGACATCGTTCATGATTCTGAGAGGGAGGAATCCGGTGCAGCCAACCGGGAGCATAGGCCTTCCGGTGATCATTCTAGCCCGAGACATCCTTCGGGTGATAACTCCCGCCTCGGACTCCGGTTGGTGATGCTAGTCAAGGTAGCGGTTCAGGCGGTTCGTCGGATACCCCTAGCCGAAAAAGGAAAGCACCGGATGCTGGTACCCAACGGGACTCGGCTGAACCTAAGAGGCACAAGGAGGTGAGTAGTTCTAAGGAATCAGAATCGTATGCGGTTGACGATCCTTATGTTCCCAACTGGAAAGTCAAGAATGGGGATACATTGGCTGATCCAGCCACTTGCTACCAGATCCTTCACCACTGCATCCCTCCGGGAGAACTTTCCAGGCATCGTGACAGGAAAGACAATCACCCGGCTGAAGGTGCCAGTGTCTCCATTGTTCGCTCCTTGAACTCTGTGGCTGAGCTTGTTCAGGCATACCACCGCTTATCAGCTCACGAGTCTAGGCTGAGGAACAAACTTGGATTGAGTTCTAAAGAGATCGGGAAATTAAATGGGAGGATCCGGAAGCTGAAGAGGGGAGGCTCTGGTGTGAAAATATTGGAAGAACTTAAAAGTAAACACGCAACCGAGCTGGAGGAGGCCCGTAGCGCCAACAAGCAACATGTTGAGGAGGTGGAGGAGCGGAACAGCCGGTTAAGTTTAGACAAGGCTGAGTTGGAAAAGAAGTTGGAGTTGATGGAGGAGGAGAACAATCGGCTAAACCGATCGGTGAAGAGTTTGGAAGAGAAAATCACCAAGTTTGGGGAAGAGAGAGCAGCCTGGAAGGTAGCGAAAGGTAATTACGACAAGGCGTTGGCTGAAGGCGACAAGGTCATAGATAAGCTGAAGGAGGTTGTAAAGGAAACAGAGGATGATAGAGATGCGGTGGTTGGCGAGGTGATTCCGGTCGTAGTAGGTCGTTTGATGAAGTCTACCGAGTTTCTCAAACCGTTGGGTGAGATGGAGTCACTTCTGTGGAGTGCGGCCTTTCACGATGGGATTTTAGCCGGTTCGTTGCATTTTCAGCGTTTTTCGCGCTCATTTTCTTTAATGTGGTTCTTAACTTATATTTATTTCAGGTGTGGAAGGGTTCAAGGCCGGTCGGAAGGTGGAAGAGATCGATGGTTATGACAAAGATGCCAACCAGACGTACGAAGACGGAGTAAGATCGTGGGAGAAAACTGCCTATCCTTACCTGGAGCAGATCAAGAATTTGGAGCAGAAGCATTCCGCCGATGTATTGCAGCTCATGCCATCGGGTATGCTTCTGGATAAGGCTTGACGGGGGTGTTGTTTGGTTTGATGGTTTGTTGATTTGATACTTCTTTAGTGGTGGTTGTATTTCAGACAATATTTCTTTTCTCTTTTGACTTCTGTATGTTTGGCATGTTTGGCTCGGTTGTACCCGGCCGATTTTTGAATGGTTTGACTTTGACATGCACTCACCATGTTATTTTGTTTTATCAATCTCGCGTATGTATTTAATGTAGTTTGATTGAACCAAAGTTCATAGGGTACCGTATGTAGGTAACCCTGACAAGTGACATGTTCTAGGGCGTCGATTCCCTTTACCGAGCGATATACTGACTCGGTCGGCATATTCGAAGGTGCCGGGCCTATCACAACATGTAAATAGACGAACGCAGTTCGTCGTTCAAAAATGATTGCCATTGATTCAATTTGACTTCAAAGTACATGATAAGTTTGACAACCATACATTTTTATTCACTTTTAGCATACCTAGACTTTGTTGTTTGGTCTAGATGAAATACTTCTTAAGGCTTGCTACGTTCCAATGCCTTGGAACCATCTTCCCGTTCAAATCTGCCAACTTGCACGACCCCTTTTCGTGTACCTCAATCACTTGATACGGCCCTTCCCAGTTGGGCCCGAGCTTGCCTGTGTTCTCTTTTCTGCTGGCTTCATTACATCGTAACACTAGGTCCCCTGGAGTCAAAGTCAGCTTCCTTACCCTGCTATCGTAGTACTTTTTCATCTGCTGCTTGTACTGAGCTTCTCTGATGGCGGCGGACATTCGGTATTCTTCGAGGTTATCTAGACTGAGCATCATCTTATCGTCATTTCCTTCCGAAGATTGGAGGATCCGCTCCGTTGGTATCATTATTTCCACTGGTACCACCGCTTCGGCTCCGTATACCAGACTGAAAGGGGTCCTGCCGTGGCTTGACTTTTCTGTCGTTCGGATTGCCCACAGGACGTTCGGTAACTCTTTCAGCCAATCTTTCCCATACTTTCCCAACCTTGTCTTTAACCCTTGTAGGATCGAGCGATTCATACGTTCTACCTGCCCGTTTGCTTGGGGATGTGCTACAGAAGCAAATACTTGAACAATTCCCATCTTTTCACACCAGACTTTGAGCCGTTTGTTGGCGAATTGCGGACCATTGTCGGTGATCACTTTCCCGGGTAAGCCGTACCGGCACACTAGGTTTTCCCATATAAAACTTGTGATTCGTTCACTTGTGATTGAGGACAAAGGCTTTGCTTCAACCCACTTGGAGAAGTAATCGATAGCGACCAATAAGTACTGCACCCCCCCTTAGCCTTCGGGAAGGGACCCAGAAGATCCATCCCCCATTGGTAGAAAGGCCAAGGGGACGTAATGGGGACAAGATCATGTTTGGGTAGCCGAGGGATTGGTGCATGCACCTGGCAAGACTCACATTTTTGGCTTATCATTGCCGCATCCTTCCTCATAGAGGGCCAGTAATACCCCAGGTTGAGAGCCTTGGTTACCAGTGATTGAGCACCGATGTGCATACCGCACAAGCCTTCATGTATTTCTGTCAGCAGCTCGATTCCTTCAGTGGTACTTACGCATCGGTATGATGGAGACAAGTACCCTTTCTTGAACAAAAGGCCCTCATGCAACTCATACGCCTTGCTTCTTTCTATGAATTGTTTGTCTTCAACCGTCTCCCCCTTCAAAATACGGATGAAGGGAGCGCGCCAATCGTCTTCCATACTTACTGTGCATACCTGGTGACTTTGTTCTTGTTCGACCGATGCCTCTTCTAGGACTTCCACAATTACTCTTTTGGTGAGATGAGCAAATGCCACGGAGGCCATCTTGCTCAATGCGTCGGCCCCCTTGTTCTTGCTTCGGGGGATTTGTATGATTTCGCATGATTTGAACAATCGCTTTAACCTTTTAACCTCCGTTGCGTATTTTCTCATCATATCGTCTCTTGTCTCAAACCCGTCGTTCACCTGGTTGGCCACTAGTTGTGAATCAACGAAGACGTTTAACTTATCAATTTTCATCTTGGATGTTATTCTTAAACCGGCCAAAAGTGCTTCGTACTCGGCCATGTTGTTTGTGCATCTGAAATTTAGCTTAATGGCGTACGCAACCTCGATTCCGGCTGGATCAACCAGGACGAGGCCAGCACCTGACCCATCCTTGCTGGATGCACCATCGGTATAGAGACACCAACCGTCTCTGGTTCCGGAGCTTCCTTCCGAACAGGCAACCGAATCTATGATCATGGGATCCTCGTGGTTATTGTTTTCCACCAAGAAATCAGCCAACACTTGCCCTTTGATTGCCAAACGAGGTTTGTACTCTATTCCATAGGATCCCAATTCTACGGCCCATTTCGTCAGTCGTCCGGCAATTTCGGGCCGGTTCATTATGTCCCTCAGAGATGAATTAGTCAACACCACGATTGGGTGTGCTTGAAAATATCGTCGTAGTCTCCTGGCCGTGTGGACCAAGGCTAGAGTGATTTTTTCGATTGGCGTATATCGTGTCTCTGCATCTTTTAAGCATCTGCTAACAAAGAATATTGGGGCGAAGCCTCTTGGCCGGTCGCAGCAAAGAACGCTGCTAACGGCTTCGGTTCCGGCGGCCAAGTAAACAAATAGTGTTTCCTCCGGTTCTGGTACGGTGAGAAAAGGAAGGCACGCCAAGTGTTCCTTCATCTGTTGGAAAGCTAGTTCGGCCTCGGCGGTCCATCGGAAATCATTTTTCGTGCACCCTTTTAAGGTCTTGAAGAAAGGCAAGGACTTCTCAGCCAGTTTGGAAAGGAATCGGCTGAGCGCCCCTAGCTTGCCGTTTAAACTTTGGACCTCTTTTCTGTTTCTTGGGGATCGCATATCTATTACTGCCTTGACCTTATCCGGGTTGGCTTTTATCTTTTTCTTGGCCACCACGTGCCCTAGGAAACGGCCTTCTTCCATCCCGAAGAAACACTTGGATGGGTTCAACTTCATGTTAACTCTTCTTAAGTTGTTGAATGTTTCAGCTATGTCCATCAGTAGCCGGGTCTCGTCATGACTTTTGATAACTAAATCATCCACATAGGCTTCCATGTTCCGGCCGATCTGTCTTACGAAGACCATATCGATAAGCCGTTGATAGGTGGCACCTGCGTTCTTCAAGCCGAAAGGCATCTTCTTGTAGCAGAAGAGGCCTTGACATGTATGGAAAGCCGTTTTTTCTTCATCTTCTCTGGCCATCTGGATTTGGTGATAACCTTTGTACGCATCCAGAAAACATTTAAATCGGAAACTAGCCACAGAGTCAACTTTGGCATCAATCTCGGTAAGGGGTAATGATCTTTTGGGCAAGCTTTATTCAGATCCCGGTAGTCTATACATACCCTCCATGATCCGTTGGCTTTAGGAACTACCACCGGGTTGGACACCCAGGCCGGATACTGAACCTTCCTCATGATTCCAGCTTCTTCCAAACTTCTTACTTCTTTCATAACCACAATATTCCGTTCGGGAGCCAATGAGCGCTTCTTCTGTACCACCGGTGCTTTCTGGGGACTTACGTTCAGGTGGTGTTCAATGATGTATCGAGGGATCCCGGTCATGTCTGAAGGAGACCATGCAAAGATGTCTAGGTTATTTCTTAAATACCGTAGCAGATGCCGTTTGCACTCCGGAGAGAGCGTCCTCCCGATGCGGATAGTCTGTTCCGGATATTGGGGATTGACTTCCCATTCTTCTGGGGCATCTTGATCTGCTGCGGAGTACCCTATTTCGGGGTACTGCACCAGTGTTTCTACCGTCGCGATACCCCAGAGAGTGGGGAATTTGATCAGACCGTGTGCGGTAGACGGTATCATACTAAACTTCCTGATGCCAGGCCGTCCGATGAGAAGATTGTGAGGAGATGGTGCGTCTATGACGATGAAATTCAGTGCCTCTACTCGACGTTTATGGCCTTCACTTATTTCAACGTGAAGCTGAACTTGACCGATGGGTGCCACCTTCTCACCGGCGAAACCCACTAAGGGGTATGATACAGGCATTAGGCCTCTTTGCATTTCTTCGGGCAGCTGCATGAAACATTGCTTATACATAACGTCCGAAGCGCTACCACCGTCAATGTACGACCGGTGGACCCTTTGGTTTCCTATTGTGACACATATGATCAACGGGTCTTCTCGAGCGTCTTCATCGAGGGCTGGGTCAAACGTCATGGGAATAGAATTCCAACATTTTCTCCCATCATCTGTGTCAACGAAGGTCCTGGGTCTCTTTAGCGCTGTTGTGGCTCGGATGGTTAAGACATGAGTCTCTTTCTGTTTACCATCACTTCCTCTTTTTCTTCCCTTGATTTCCTTTACCAGATGAGCCAGCTGCCCTGACTGCACTGCTTCTTCAATTTGCTTTTTGAGCTGGAAGCATTCATTCGTATCATGCCCCTTGTCTTCGTGAAACTCGCAGTACTTTCGCGAGCTTTGCTGTCGAGGTGTTTTCTTCAAGGGAAAAGGAGGTTTGAATTTGACGTTTTCCTGTTCCGTGGCAAGTATCTCTTTTGGGGTCTTAATCAACTCGGTGAACGATATTTCCCTTTTATACTGACCGGACCGCGAACTAGTCCCTTCTTTTCCGTCTGCTAACTTTCGGTCGTCGGAAGACCGGTTACGGAAAGTATCGTTCTTTCCGCTCCTGTCTTCCGATCGGTAAGGGACCCTTTGAGACCCATCTGGGCCTCTCCGCCGATTATCTATGGCTTGAGCCGCTTCTTTACCCCTTACGAAATCTTCGGTTCTTCGAATGGCCTCTTCCAGACTGAGGGGGACTTTAGCGTTTAAGTCTTCTACTAGCTGCTTTGTTCTCAGGCCGTGTAAGTATCCCGATATCCGCATTTTTTCGTCAGCCCCCCGGACTTGCAGGGCTTCTTCTTTGAACCGTGTGACAAAATCTTTCAAACTTTCTCCCTCCCTTTGCTTTATGTTATGGATCTCTACGGGATCCTTCATGTGCCTTCGTTGTTGCCGGAAATGCTCCAGAAAACCAGTTTTCATGCTTTTAAACGAATCGATGCTCTCGGGAGGAAGGCTATTGAACCACACTCGTGCGACCCCTGATAGAGTCTGGATGAACATGTGGCAACAGGTGGGCATAGGCCACCCATCCATATGCGCTGCTCCTTCGAACAACATAATATGATCTTCTGGGTCAGTCGTTCCTTCGTACACTTTCATATTCGAGGGCATTTTAAACCGGGTAGGGGAGACGAAATTTGCTATTCGAGAGGTGAACTTCGAGCCTTCGTCTGGTTTATACGGTCGGTGCAGGTCATCAGGGTCATCGGTGTTGATTAGCTCGGTATGCACGATGGGGCCAGTGTTAATCGGTCCGGGAGTAGTAAGGTTGGCATGGACATTAGGGCCTTTGGCGTGTTGGTGTATCATGTTAGTGAGCCAAGAAGCAGGGGTGGCGCTCAAGCCAATGGTCTCAGTAGCTGATGCGGAAGGTTGGCTGACTGCCGCACCATGAGTAGGTTCAAAGTCGTCGAAGGATAGCCTCAGGGCTAGTCCTTTGGCTCTTTCTTGCCTTACATATTCGTTCATTAATTCTCGCAGTTGCAGGAAATTGGTTCTTACTAACTCGGGAGAGACCACCGGGGGAGTGTCCGGAGGTGGATCTTCCGGGGATGGATCGGAGGTTGCCATGTGTGATCAGTGGGAATACTGTGCCGGTCCCACGGATGGCGCCAAATGTTGAAGGGTTGGAGAGTGTGTTCTGATTGATTGAATGGTTCGGCTTTAGAGCAGAAGCCGTTTGAATTTATGAGGGTTAGTTAATGCCCCAACAACTTTGCGAAGGGTTGTATTTATAGGAGGCTTGGCACCTGGGCATTAATTACGGGTGATGATGAGGTCGGCGTGAACAGTGACGGCTGTCACTGTTCAGCCTGACCCGGTATGGGCTGTATATTATTTAATTATATTTTGGTGGGCGGTATCTTTAGTCTGTCGGTCCATAGCCGACTTTTGGTTTGTCCATTAGGTTATGTTTGGTCCGTCTTTGTCCTTTGGTCCGTTCTTATTGTCCATTGGTCCGTCCGTTTCGTTCGTTCGTCCAATTTGTTCTATCATCCTTCCTATGGTTTTTATATTTCAAGTGTCCTTTGTTCATTCATCCGTCACCGGGTGCTTGATACGGAACGGTACCCGAGTCATCATTGGCTACCCAGCGTCTTCTGCAATCGTGGACATATAGGGCCACATTTTGCCATTGTGTTACCCTTGGTATCTGAACTTTTACTCTTTGACCGTTCGCAAAAAAAAAATAAAAAATAGATCTTTTATTTTTTTTCAAAATGCAACAAAATACATATTTTTTTTTAAAAAAAAATTTACTTTATTTTTTTTAATTAACCGTAATTTTTTTTATTAAAAAACATTAATTTCACAAACTTTTGCCTGGCCATGTGAAACAAGTCCAGCTGTACAAAGCCGTTACACGGGCCCACTAAATTGAACACGTCATACATGTTATGATTGTTATTATGGGTCCCACACGTGACAAACAACCAAAGCTTATTTGAACTTAACGGCTACTTATACTCTACATCTCCAGCTTCTACACACACTCATACCTTCCACTCTCTCTCTCTCTCTAAACACACAAACACACTTTCTCTCTCTATAACTAACAAAAAAAACATGAATATGAAGAAAACATTTATTCTTTTATTTTTGTGTGCAGCAGTAGCAGCTGTCGGAGCACAAGCACCGGCGTCTTCGCCGGTAAATGCGCCACCGTCAACCGCCAAATCTCCAGCGGTTGCACCGGTGAAAGCTCCGGCGAAGGCTCCAGTGTCATCTCCGCCAACTGCTGCAGTTCCGGCACCGGAACTGTCGGCGCCTCCGGCGGAGGCGCCGGCGAGTACACCGCCTGCTCCGGTGCCGGTGAGCTCTCCTCCGGAGAGTGAATCTCCACCGGTTCCTGAACGGTGAGTTCACCGGCACCGGAGACTGCTCCGACTCCGGAAGCTGCGGCTCCGGCGCCGAGCAAGAAGAAATCAAAATCTAAGAAGCATGTTGCTCCGGCGCCGGCGCCGGCTTCCGATTCACTTGCTCCGGCGGATGCTCCTGGACCGAGTACTGACTCTGCTGAAGTTGCAGATGAGGTAATTTTATAAGATTTTGACTTTTTTTTTTATTTCAACAATTTTGACTTTATTAATGAATTTCTGATGGAAATGAAAATATTGCAGAGTGGAGTGGACAGATTGAAGAGTGTGCAGATGGTGATGGCGGTGGGATTGGCTGCATTCTACTTGTTCTAGATTTTTTTTAAAATTTATTTATTTATTGTTTTTTTTTTACATGAGGTGTCTTTGTTATTTATTTGCCTAATTGTTGTACTTTGTTTACTTTTGTATATAATTGTACTATGCCACATTGCATTTCTAATGAGTTATGTTAATGTTATTATTCATTTACAGACTAATTGGTTTGTGGGGAGGTGGGAAGGTTTTCCCTCCGGGGTTCCTGCAGTTCGAGCCTGGCTGTGGGCAAGATTTTATTCTCCCTTACAGAGTTAGAGGCAAGGCTCTGTCAATGCATACTCCCCCTCATTCGAACAGGTGACTTAAAAAGGGTTGGAGTAGTTAGTGGGTTTCCAATTGATCTATACCTTTAAAAAAAATTCATTTACTCAACTGGAGGGTGGCCAGATTTAGCGAGGCTTAAAGCGAAATAAATTTTTTTTTTAAAATTAAGCCGTTGACATTATTTGTAGAGAAAAGTGGCGTGCAATTATGATCAGCACTTTCTTGGGCCCAATAGAGCTTTCTGAATAGATGCTAAAATTCAAGATGGTGGTCTTCTACAAATGCATACAAATCTTGAGCATTTGTTTATATAATCTTAATTTCCAGAATATTCAAATACTCACAAAGGAAATTGACTCACATGAACTTTAAAGAACAATTCTAGGCAATTGATTAATCAACTAAGGGGGTTTCTACCGTCGGATAATAACAAAGTAAAAACGGGGTTGATACAGTGTTAGTTTGAAGAACTAGTTAAGCAAAGAACAAATCAACGATAAGTGCGGAAGGTATCATCTATGAAGCAAAACCAATTTGACAAGTGAAACAAGTAAAAGTGGTCCTAAGTCGCATCTAGGTGGTTTGATGGTATGCTTCACTTGCCGAGAAATACAAAGAAAATAAACCAGGTGAGACATCAAAAGCGAAGAAGAGCAAGGTTGGCAAGCAAAGCAAATACACAGTGTCTAATGCCGCAAAGACACCAAGTATGGGAGATGCATACATAGGTGCATTTGAATAGGGGAGGCCAAAGCAAGGGCTTTACTTGCTTCCCTCTTGGGTCAACTCCATTCACCAAAAGACTGATTTCCAAACGGACAATGGTGATATACCTACTAAATAAAAAATTGATATCATAAAAATCAAATCATTGACCTCATCTTGCAATCACCTTTTGACAAACCAATATGTATATACCAAATATATAACTAAAAGAAAATGAACAAATAACATGGAAAATGAGTGACAAACAAATTCATACTACATTAGGCTGCAAATATAAGCATAAATGTATAAATTTCCCAAACTTCACAGACAGATTATTCATTGACACCCACTCACCCACCCATCTATGTCCTCTTTTTGGCTTCTGTTTCATCTTTTCCACACAAATTAAGACCTCCATATGCTTTATTTGCAACATTAGACAATAGATGTACACTGTATACAAATCTTACCCCAAAACCATCTATCAATCAATCAACCGCGCCTGAATGTCAATGCATCTCTCCTTATCCCCTCCCACCATTGCCATGCCGCTGGTTTCTAAAGTAGCTTAGCAGTGACTGGGCCTGCAAGAAAGAAAATATAATATTATTTACCGAAACAAGCATGTGAAAATCATAAATTACCAATTTACCCTCAAAGGTAAAAGAGAAAAAGGAAAACAAATGCACCTTTTCCTTGGCTCTTGGGGTACCCGACTGTGACAAAGCAACCAATGGTGGGACGGCGCCCTCCTGAAGGACCATGTTGCAAAACCGACTGCTGTTGGTACACAGCTGTAGAAGTGCGGCTGCAGCATTCTCCTTCCCTCTAGCTGAACCCAACTCGACAACTTCTACCAGAACTGGTATACCCACCTTCTTGACCAATGGCAGCTCTGCCCTCGGGAATCGTTGCAAGATTTGATAAAACAGCAACTGCCTTGTCAACCATCCCAGCTGCTGGATCCATTAACTCCACAAGATACCTTACAGCACCAGCCTGAACAATGCGTGCCTTGTTTTCGTGAAATATTGACAAATTAAATAAAGCTGTTGCTGCATCTTTTTTCCCCCTTGGGGTTCCGTTTCCCAATAAATCAACCAATGGTCTAATTGCTCCGGACCTCCCGATTCTTATCTTGTTATCTTCAATAACCGAGAGGCTAAAAAGAGTTGCAGCAGAGTTTTTCTTTAGCCTCAGAGCTCCCGGTTTTCAAGCACATGAATCAGAGGTTCGATTGCATCAGCATTTGCAATCGCGGATTTGTTGTTGTCATTTATCGATAAATTTAGAAGGGCAGTGACAGCATTTTCTTGCACTTGTTCGTCAGTTGACCGGAGTAGGCCGATTAATAAACTGATGCCCCCACAGTTTGCTATCACAATGCGGTTATCCATATTATGCCTAGCAAGTAACCTAAGTTCACCTGTGGCCTTCCTTATTACATCAACCGAAGGGCTACTCAATTCCTCAACCAGTTTTCTAACTTGGGTTTCTACTCCAGCAAGATCAGGTCTGTTTTCGGTAGAGGGGGAAGAAACTATTCTCGGTCCAAACCGATCTGATGGCCTGCGCCATAACTGATTTCTGGGTCGAGTTTCAAACCGTGGGGAGAACTCGTGGTCCCTTCGTGGGGCAGTTGGGGTAATGGCGGCAGCAGGCTGAGGTTCTGGTGCCACCTCTCCTGAAGCATCACTGCTGTACGCTGTTGCCGTCTGTGTTGCAGACGCCTCGTTTGCTTCATGAGATAGCTCTTGAGAAAAGCTTGTGTTGGAATGTGTACTGGAAGTTGAAACCGTTCTCTGATGACCCTCTGTCAACTTTTCATTCAACCCGCCACCGGCTGATGATTGTGCACCGGAAGTGACCAGACTTTGGTCTCCAGATTCGGTCAACTCATGCCCATTTTCAGGCAAGGAATCCTCTGAAGATGATTGGACATGATGCACCGGAGAAGTTCCTTCCTGATGGGTGGTCCCACTGGATGATATTAAGTTTTTTCCAGGTGAACCTATTGCCCGCACTGACTCAGGTGACCTAGGTTGAGGCAAGTTCAAGGTCTTCACAGGATCTGGGAGCTTAATATTGTTTGATTCACACCAATTTGCAATTAGTGCCTTCACAGTGTAATTAGGTATAAGATTAGTGTGGGCCAGAGTTTGCATGGTCTTAGGGCAAACAGTAAGCCCCAGATCAAGCCATTTACGAACATAACTTCGCTCATACGTCTGTCCAGAAGCAACAATCACAGGGTCTGTCATGAGTTCAAGTGATAGAGGGCAACAGAAATCAGGAGGTATGGGTACAGGGTAGGAGCTTTGTGACTGTTTGGCCTCAATTAAACAATCATTCATGTGGGTAACAAGAGCAATCATTTCCTCAATGCACTCTAAATCTCCCATCTTTTCAGTTTGTTCAGCATTTTCCTTTAATTTTTTCAAGGGCAACAGCCTCGATTAGAAGCTCTTGATTTGACTTCAAGCTAAGAAAATCCGCAATTTTTGACCTGCTATCCGCGTTAGGTTCAGATCCCTCTGCTTGATCCCTTATAGCTTTCGAAAGAATAGCTGATGATTTTTCATAACCCATATGCTTAATTTTTTGTATGCAAAGCTGCAATCAGTTGTGCCACATATAAGATAAATTCATAGAATGTGATATAGTTCACCCGTAATATAAGTCATCTTTTGACATACCTCAAGTGATGCAGAACTCAATTCATCAGGAAGTTCTTTAGAAGAAGATTTCAGAAGCTCAAAAATCTCTAAGCTTTGAGCCCGAACCTTTGCAAATAAGGATTCAACTTGCATAACCTACACAATGCAGGTAACTGATTATGATTAACTAGTTCCAATATACACTATTTATAACTTGCATGTGTTGATGACTAAGACATACAAAGTAGACTTTACTCATCAATGGATGACAATCTTCGAGAAGCTCCCTGAGGTCTTCAACACACTGACTCAAGCCTGGAAATTCTTTTTAAAGTGATTCATCAGACGCAACTTCTGCATCAGCAATAGACTCGAGTACTGGCTTAATTAACTTGAGTATGTCTTTAATCTTTTGGTGGTACATCTGAACAAGTTCTGAAGTTCGGTTTTCATGGCATTGCAGATTAAAGATACTAGAAATATTTTTTAAAAGGACTGTCAGCAGTGATATCTCCATCACACCTGCAAAGCTGCAAATAACCCACAAATCATCATCAATGAACAGATAGTTAATAAGGTTGTGAATATGCAAATAATGGTAATTCAAATAGTAAAAAGGAGATAGAACTTTTCCCCAGAGATACGAATCTGCCAAACCATATGAATGAGAACGAAAAACAGATAGGAATACATCTAAAAATGTACACTATTATGATATATTAGCTCAAGAATATGGGGTCTAGGATGTGTACACTGTTGCAATATATTATCTCAAGAATATAGGGTTTTACAAGTGTTATACTCAGAGATATATCTTGCCTGTATGACACAGAGACAATGAAATAACAGCAATATCAGCTATAAGACTTGGAAAATAAGATAGTACCCTTTATATGCTAACTAGGCTCCACGACACTTCTTCCTCTCCTCTGGCTCTGGTTCACCACTTGCCTAATACCCAACTTCCTTAACCTAAAGCAAGAAGAAAGTTTCTTCATGTGGTGATCCATCACAAGTAAAACCCAAATACTACATTTATATTTTTTTTATCATTTAGATATTGAAAAGAAGCTTAACTGAACAAAACAAGCATGAACATCCAAACAAGGTATTTGTGTGTGTGTGTACAAGTGTGTGTGGAGGCATTGTAGTACTAGACAAATAGTAATTATATTTCCACACGAGTAGAGTTAGACAACATAAAAAATTCCATAGATTATGTATGCCATGTAGGCAAAATCTGCCAATCAACTTACTAAACATTAATATTCGTCCATTTTTATACTTTTTCAGCATAAGCATGTTGGTTGTTAGCAAAGTTTAAAAGAACGGAAACGGGCCTTGAGGCGGCCTCGAGGCAAACCGAGGCGTAAGCTCGAGGCGCAGTCAAAAAATAAATATAAAAATAATGTGTCCGTAAAAAATAAAATACTTGACCTAGAAAAGTCTAAAACATCAAAAACACATATCAAAAATAAAATAATTGACCCAAAAAGTCTAAAACACCAAAAAAAGCACATCAAAAACACCCTAAACCACCCGAGGCGGCACCTGAGGCGCACATTTTCTTAGCACCTCAGCCCTTAGAGGCGTATGTACAATCTGAACCCCATGAGGCACGCCTCGGACTCGTTTTCTTAGAGTTTCGCCTCGAGGCGCACCTCGAGGCGTACGCCTCACCCATTTTTTAAAACCACGGTTGTTAGAAACGGAACGCTAAGTAAAATGATTAGAAATCCTAATCAAAGAAATTGTAAATCAACAAAAAGACTAACTGAAAACCACATAAAAAAGATCACAGACCTACGGGTCCAACCTTGTGATCTATATTTGAGAATTGTTCCTCACATAGGTGAACCGTGAGCCAAACTCCATAGATCATAGATGATATATCATATTATTTTTTTGACACCCTGGTCAATGAGGATGAAAGGAGGCAACAAAAGTTTCAATAAGGATGAAAGGAGGTTTTAGGTTTCCCACTTGCTACACTTCCCACGAAATACTATTTAATAAATTTTAGGCTTCCCTTCCTAACACTCTTGAGATTTGAACATGTCACCCTTTGCGCCTTGAGTGCGCCTAGCTCCCTTTGACTACCTACATCAAAATAACTTTGATCTATTCTCTATTGTCATGCGCACCCACGCCACACACCTTAGCGCATTTGACAGGCCCTGCACAGCCTTCTCTCTTCACTCAAAAGCACACTTGCAGGCCCTCACTGGCCCTTTTCAGCCTAAATCCTGCCTAAAATAACCTGAACAGGTCCGAAACAATCATACCAGCCCTAAACAAATCAAGTTCAACTAAACAGCCCTAAACAAGCCTAAAACATCTCTAAAACCCCTAAACTCACCCTTTGCGCCTTGAGTACGCCTTCAACAACTACGGATCTACTTACAATTTCAGCTTAACTTCCACCATAAATCAGCATAACAAGAAACAAAACAACAAGTCAGGCCTACAGATATCTACCCTCCCTGAACAACCTTAAGCATAAACCTAGCACATACAGCAAACATCAACCGAAAATCTTTCCCAACACCGAACCAATCCAGTATCCAATTAACCACCTCCTTCTCAAACCGTTGAAAAACCCTATCATATCCACCCCCACATTACAATTCACCATCACAATTCATAACCAAACACTAAACACTTACTAAAACCAGTAATCACAAATCACTAATACAATCCCTAATGTTACAATTCAATCAAACAAACACATCAGGCATAACAATAACTACAGAAATTAAACCTAATTCAACACAAAACGCTTCAAATTAAACGTTTAAATAGTCCAACGGTGATCAAATTAAAAACAGGATAATTAACAAATGAAACCCTAGAAAAATAAGAGTAGTAATTCACCTGTATAAATATGTGTACGGATCGGTAGATATTATGTTGAATACTAATTCGTTCACAAGTTCAGAAGATGTTTTATTATAAAAGCAGCAGGTGTGTGTCAAATTTTGATGCTTGATGAATAATAATATTTTTTCTTTATAGTTATTGTTATTTTAATAATATTTTTTATGGGTTTGTGTTTGTTCCCTTTCTTTTTGTACCAAAAATAGAACGTCACGAAATAAATATTTATATTTTTTATTTTAATATGTTTAAAAGAATACGTAACCGTTTTTAGAAAAATAGTACTCCGTATGTATTATTTTTTGTATATAGTGAACAGCGGCGGAGCTTGAACTTTTAGATGGTTGGGGGCTGAAAGTCACGAGACCTATTTTTTTTTCAAATCGATGGGGGGTCGGAGTTGAAATAAACAAAATTTTCGAACAAAACAGGGGAACTTACACTATTTAGCCAAAAAAGCAGTGAGGTCGGGATACCCATGGCCCTCACAAAGCTTTGCCAATTGGTAGCGAAGTCTATATTTGTTTATGTTTATTGGTTTAGAATATAGGTAGTGAACAAGTGTGTGGGGAAGTATAGAGTGAATAAATAAATTATTGTGTAACCTGGTTGACTAGTTTTATAAATAGGCTACATGAATCGTTTTAAATGATTTTAACTGTAATTGGGGCAGAGTTTCTGTGTATTACACAAATATATATGGGTCGAATAAGTATTATTTTACCAGTTCAATTTGTCAACCCGACACCATGCAACACAACACAACACACTTACTTTCATTTAAATATGAAAAAATTACGCAGAGAGTAGGAGATATTCTACTAAAACCGTATACTAACCTACTAGTTATTTTTGCCCAACCCCTTGTGGTGGTAAACAGTGGGCGTAGCTTAGTTGGGGCGGGGAGGGGCGGCCGCCCCTCCCCCCACCACCACGAATTTTCGTGCAGAAGTTCCGATAATATAGTATTCGTATAGAAAATATTGGAAATATAGAGTTTTCAACCCCCCGAAAAAAGGTTTTCGACCCCCGCGAAACTAGTGACTTATAACCCCCGAACCTTCGGGTCAAGTTTCGCCACTGGTGGTAAAGGTGTTGGGGTTGTAAAGGTAAGGTTGGAAGTACAAGCCTCATATGAGGCAAAATGGGTATAAAAATGGTGGAGAAAACTAGCGTTTAAAAAAAAACCACTCGTTATTTTCCTATTTATGTCAAAGGGATTGTGTTAGTTAAAATAGTATGAATATCGCTATTTTTTTTTTATAAAATATTTGTGCTTTTGTGATTGTTATTTATGTTTTAAGAGCATCACACTAAATACTTGATCTCCATCTCTATAAATCTTTCTCTCTCCTTTCTATTTAATAATACTTGTTCTATACTTTTATCATTACATTTGCTCTCTTCTATACTCACAACCACTTTTAAAAATATCAAAAAATTATGGAGGGTGAACAGTGTCTCCTCCAAATTTACTGATGAACAGTGTCTCCTCTATATATTTTTCTCTCTTCTCTACTCACAACCACTTATACCCACTCTATATAATATAGAGGTCTCCCACACATTCTTATAGAGTATGTAATGTGAATACTCTAAATCATATCAAATGCGTAAGGAAGAAACTTCAGATTTGTATAGTGTGATATCAAGAGGTGGATAAACTTTGGACTTTTCAATTTCCAAGTATCTCTCGCTCCATTTCCGTAATGATCTCAAATTATTCGATCTTTAAAATTTTAATACTTATTAATATTAAATAAATATATAGAATTAAAGTTTCAAATTATACTATGTATTAATTTAGAATGAGGTGAATAGTAACCTTTACAACATTATTTCATATTAAATATAAGTGATTTCACATTAAAACACAAATTGATATGGTGGTGAGTGGTATAAGGTGCATTCATTAAATGAGAGGTCATGTGTTCAAAACTTGGCTCAACACTTTACTTCATTTTTAGTTTCCATAGCATTTTTTAACATTAAGTATGATTCAAACATTATTTCATATTAAATATAAGTGACTTCACATTAAAATACAAATTGACATGGTGGTGTAGTGGTATGAGATGCATTCCTCCTAATGAGAGGTCATAGGTTCAAAACATGGCTCAAGCACTTTACTTTTATTTTTAGTTTTCATAGCATTTTTTAATATTAAGTATGATTGGTTTCATATAAAACCATAATTTGGATTTGTGGTGTAGTGGTTTGAGATGCACTTCCTTAATTAATGAGAGATCACAGGTTCAGGTTGGTAGATGAGCCATTTTTTATTTGTTTTCCACATTGTCGCATTGGTACCTTAATAAACCAAAACAATAATGACAGCAAAACGCGCGGCAACGCGCGCGGAACCTCACTAGTTATCATAATATGCAATAAACAAAATAAGCAATTTGGTAAAAGAACAGAAGGCGTTGAAGGTTGAGTTAAGAATTTTGATAACATATGGTAGGCTGCAAGACATACGGTAAAGTGCTATCATCGTGATAGTACAGAAAGACTGAAATAATTGACAATACTAAATAATATTACGGGAAAATTGCAAAAGTGGCCTTTGACCGGACCAATTTGCGAAAATAGCCCCTCAGGCGGCTCGGGAGAGACGGCTCGCACTTCCTGAGACACCCCAACCGACTTTAATATCAAATCTCCCACGGACCAATTCACTTCTAACACGTGTCTGACAACCTCTGAACCGACTCCGAAGACGGCTGGGATATGTCAAGAGGGCTCCGGATATGTTGGAGACGGCTCCCTTCTCCTCGGCTCAAGCTCAAGCCGTTTTGTACACGGCTTGGCTTAAAAACTTGGAAAGGACTTTAGCCGTTGATTTATTTATTTATTTATTTATTTTCAAAATGTAGTGCATTCATTAAATGAGAGGTCATGTGTTCAAAACTTGGCTCAAGCACTTTACTTCATTTTTAGTTTCCATAGCATTTTTTAACATTAAGTATGATTCAAACATTATTTCATATTAAATATAAGTGACTTCACATTAAAATAACAAATTGACATGGTGGTGTAGTGGTATGAGGTGCATTCCTCTAATGAGAGGTCATAGGTTCAAAACTTGGCTCAAGCACTTTACTTTATTATTAGTTTTCATAGCATTTTTTAATATTAAGCTCTGTTGTAAAACAAGGTCTCGAAGGCCGAGTACCTCCCCGAGTAACGCTACTAGGTAGGTTGCCGAGTACCGATTACTCTACGCCTAGGCCGAGTACTCCCCCGAGTACTCGCCGACTAGGCCGACAACTCCCCGAGTACTCCCGACTCCGACTAGGGGCCTCCTAGCGACTTTTGCAACCATGATATTAAGTATGATTGGTTTCATATAAAACCATAATTTGGATTTGTGGTGTAGTGGTTTGAGATGCACTTCCTTAATTAATGAGAGATCACAGGTTCAAGGTTGGTAGATGGGCATTTTTTATTTGTTTTTCCACATTGTCGCATTGGTACCTTAATAAACCAAAACAATAATGACAGCAAACGCGCGGCAACGCGCGCGGGAACCTCACATAGTTATTATTATAAAACAATCTCGTTAAAATAATGGACCATACACAAATATATGAATAGAAGAAAAAAGTAAACTTCGGCCTTCGAGATATGTTATACCCAAACTTTTAATTGTTTTCCACGAGTTTCATACAATAATATTTATAATTTCTCATTGATGAAACCATATATTTGTGTGTGTCTTTTCACACCAATCTACACATCATTTAGCTGGCATTGGGTGGTGTTAGGACAACCAATTACACTTGGAAATGATTTGAGAACTTAAAATGCTAAAATTTAAACTTGAGGGGTGATTAAAGACTAAAATCAATCTTGAGGCAAGAAAATACGATTTTTTTTAATATTTAATGCAAAATAGTCGAGGAAATCAACATGTTAAGCTAGTTAGGTTAAGGAGTGAGGAATAGCTCGCCGCATCTTTGATTATTTTTTGATTTCTAAATACCTAATATATTTAAAAATCGAATTCCACAAATACTAAATGAATTAAAAAATGATATTTTAAATAACGGGTTGTTTGGTAAGCCTCTTAATGAGGCTCTGAACCAGTTAGCGCTGAAGGATTCAGCATTCAGCGCGTTTGTTTCAGCTTCTAAATGGAATGGTTAAGGCTGAACTATTAAGATTGGGATGTTGCTGAACCATTAAGCACTGAATCATTAAACACTAAACTAGGCTAAACCTTAATGATAATGAGACCCTCCTACCAATGTTGGACAAAAAAAATAACCATTAAGATATGCAACCTAATGATTCGCTTAACCAAACAACCCATAAGACATTAAAAGGACTTATATATTTCTTTTAACGACGGCGATGATATAAAACATATCAAAGATTTGTATATGTTTTACATTTTGACCCATTTACAAAACTTATATATTTCTTTTAACGATGGCGATGATATAAAACATAAGATACCACACAGCCATTTGGAGGTTCAGTCTTCTGAAAAAAAATCAACAATGAACAAACACATCAATCAAGTAATCAATTAAGAACCTTGTTACCATAAACCAAAAAAACTACAAATTTCGACATGATGACCGATGTTTTACTAATCGTTCAACCTATAACGTTTTAGACATACAAACTCCTACTGTAAGATGTAAACTTTCCCCTGTATAAACAAAGCATCAAAGACCCCTATAATGTTTCTACTTAGAACAAAAATATGAGGTTGGTGTGCAGTATTAACCGGAAATCACAGTGGCTGAAGCTCTTGCTCAGGCACAACCATGGAATCGACTGGCTTATACTGCAAACTGGAGTGTTGCTTGTGTCTCCAAAACCACCATGTTCCCACACCTGATAATCCAACTACTAATGCTAACATCAACACCACCAATGTAACTAAGTAATATTTCTGCCTACTGCTTCTGCATAAAAGAAAATTTAGAACCAAAAAATATATAATAAGTAAAAACTAATATTTGGAACTCCGATGGTAATCAAAGATGAGGCAAGATTCAGTGCACCTTTTTGCTGGGAGGTAAACATTCCAATTGTAAAATCGGTATTTTCCGTATGACTCAGGAAGGTGTACACCACCTTCAGCTATCCGAGAAATAATGTTCTGGCATAAGATACAAGATTATAATAAGCCCATAACCATAACTGTAGTCTGTAGGAAAAATTAAAACCACTGGATGTATATCATCAAGAACTCACTGATGCAGTTGCATTAGACATAAAGTCAGCAGATTCTGGTGGAGTAATGGACCACTCTGTAACATAATCATTTCCTTCAGATGTAGAATTCAGCAAGTGAACCTGAAAAGTTTAAAAACTAGTTATATGTATGCAGAACGAAACCGGTTAGGAATGGAATTTAGATTCCAACTCCATTGAATTCCAACCAAACAAACCCTCCCTAAGAAGATAAAGCATCCAAGAAGAAATAGGTATCCTTATTGTAACTTGAAAGTTAACACTACCTGTGGCCTGTTAACATGCAACTCCTCGGCAATGAGCGGAGCTAGCTTTGTGATTTGGGACCTCTTATCGGTGTCATTGAGAGAGAATGACATATAAAAAGTAATACTTCCAATTTCTGTTTCTCCTGCAAAAAAAATATTGAAGATAAAAATATAATAAGAAAGAATTACAACAGAAATATTAGCAAACTTACATAGCGGCTGATGTTACCTGGAGGAATATATTGTGGGGGTGTCATTGGAGGCAAAGAAGGAGAGACATCAGTAGTGGAATTTGATTCATCTGGTGAGAAGAGAGATTGAGGCGGACCACCAGAAACATGAAGAGTCTCCCATATATCAGAACAGTTGGTTTTCCAAAATCCAATCTTTTCATGTTCACGGTCATACATAACAAAATGTGTTACGGACAATGATGCCTGTAGTGGATTTATACATCAAAACATTAATGATTGCCATATATGTATACGCTTCAAGCAGCAAAAAAAGAAAATAAAAAACAGTAAAAAAATTGGTGAAATGAAAGACCTCCTAAAAGAGTCGTTGGATCCTTTCCATTCTGGAAAACCCCGAGACAATATGCTCCACGAACCTTTGAGTGCTACATGAATAAAAAAAATATATATAAATCAGTTTCTCAGATGTTTCAAATTCGTTTATTGGAAGGTCAAGTATATGCTGTTAATGAATGAGGGATACTAAAGTTTACCTGAACAAGTATTTCTCTGGGGAGAGTGACAACTTTTTTCCCTTGCCAAAAACCATTTCAACAGTCGAAAGGTTTTCGAGAGTTGTGAAACATCACTGAAGAAACGGATTAACATTATTTTACGACTTATATACAGTAGACAATCTCTGGGATGCAGATAAATATCCATAGACAAACAAATACCTTCCAGCACCTGAAAAGCAAATGTCATTATAACTTGGGTCGGGACCTTTAATCTGATGAACACCATGGAGTTCTTTCATGATCTGCACGCAAGATGTGATACTCTCAGTACAACCCTTTTATTAAAATGATATATTTAATGTTTTCTAATAAAAGAATTATGAGCAATCTTACAGCATTTTTAAATGCCACGAAAGCTGCTTCAGGTAGATAGGCATAAGTTGTACCACTGTCTAGAATTGTTCCATGCTTTCCATCAAATACACTTGCTTTTATCGGCAACCGCTTACCAGCAACATGTAACTCCTTCAACGCAATATTGTAATATGGGCTGTTGCCATCCCAGGCTAGAGTAAAAGTGTGAGATGTACCAAATAAAAATACATTCAAGTTTTTAATCTATAAGGTTTGATAGATACAAAACATACACCTGCGTCTAGGGTCCCGAACGAGAAACACCATATCCGCAGGAGGAGACATTCTACCAAGGACCATCGCACCACCACCAACATCCATCCACCATAACACAAGGAAAAAGAATTAATGATAACACCTCCATCAACAAGTTGATCAACTATACTCAAATCACCACGACCCAACCCCATTATTCCATCAGCATGCTGACTGTACAGATCACCATTTTCCCTATTTTTCACATCCAAAAACAGCACGCTGAGGTGAGAGATCGCTTTGGTTGCCAAAAGATACAATATCCTCACCAAGAACACCACTGCTAGAACTCATTTCAGCGTATGCCTCTCGTAGATGCACTGCTCCCTGTTATTATCACAGGAGCAATCAGCGTTACATTTAACCGGCTTGTAGTGCTGGGGACTCTGGATCAAACCTTGGGTCCTGGTGCATCAATATTAACAAGTTAC
>JAUTDX010001933.1:0-61016 GCA_030844895.1 Ambrosia x helenae
ACATTCATGTTATAATCATCAAAAAGATCACCACATGCATGTAAAACTTCACATATAGCAAGTATTATGGTGTTAGACTTGTTTTAGAACTCTTTTCAAAGTTTTAAAGACACATACTTAGCAAAACAGATCCTTAAGTGTTTTAAGGTGTGTGGGGTGGCTTAGGATCTGTTAGGTTTGCACTAAGGGTGTTTGGGGAGTTTAAGGGTTGTATTTATAGGTGTTTTGACTCGTGCACAACAGACCAGGCGATTAGGAGCAAGTATCAGGCGATTCGGAGTCCTAATCGCCTGCCTATAGGCGATTAGGGGCTCCAATCGCCCCCTGAACTTCCCCAGTCGCCTGTAGCATTCCAAGTTGGGTTTTCGGCGTGTTAAACCACTATTTTAACACATATAAACACGTATTGATATACCGACAAGTCACATAATGATTATTAAACACATAATGCATGATAACTAACACATTTACATCCGTTCACCAATTCCCGGGACTCGAGACTTGCGTGTGTGCGTTAAAACGGTGATTCCACGAATCACCAATCCTTGTACACATGGTTATGGACCGACTCCCGATGATCCCGCGGATCATCGTAATGACTCCCGATGATTCCCTAGAATCATCGTAACGACTCGACTGGTCCAGTTAAGTATGTAATATGTATGACTCGCTAAGGTAGACTTACTAGTTTAGTCAATGTTACTAACCTGAGTTTGCCGGGTGTCACATCATCCCCCTGTTGAAAGAATTTTCGTCCCGAAATTGCCCAAGGCCAAAAGGAAGAGAAGAAAGAGAAGAAAAAAATTTTCGGGTTGCCACATCATCCCCCTGTTTAAAGGAATCTCGACACCGAGATTCATTCCGCTTCAGCAGAGATATGTCTTGATTCGAAAAGCGCGCTTAGGAAATAAATGAGGATACTTAGCCTTCATCTGATCCTCCCGTTCCCACGTGAACTCCGGTCCACGGTTTGAGTTCCAACGGACTTTAACAATGCGTATTTTACTCCGACGAAGGCTACGGATCTTATAATCGAGAATCTCAACCGGTTCTTCCACAATACGCAGACGATCACCCACCTTGATCTCTTCGAGAGGAACTACCAAAGATTCATCCTCCAGACACTTCTTGAGGTTAGAGACATGGAAGACGTTATGAACGTTACTGAGTTCGGCTGGCAGATCAAGCCTGTATGCTACCGGTCCAATCCGTTCCAGAATTGCGAACGGTCCCACATACGAGGATTCAGTTTGCCACGCTTCCCAAAACGTATAACGCCCTTCCACGGAGATACCTTCAATAAAACCCTGTCGCCAACCTCGAACTCTAAAGGCTTGCGACGATGATCGGCATAGCTCTTTTGATGATCCCGAGCTGCTGCCATGCGGTTACGAATCTGTACGATTTCTCGGAAGTCTCGTACACAAGTTCCGGGCCTGTGAGTTGGCTCTCACCCACCTCAGCCCAACAAAGAGGAGACCGCATTTCCGCCCGTTAAAGAGCCTCGAACGGAGCCGCCTTGATACTAGAATGGTAGCTATTGTTGTAGGAGAATTCCACCAGTGGTAGATGACTCTCCCACCCCTTGCCAAAGTCAATCACACATGCCCGAAGCATGTCTTCTAGCGTTTGAATCGTCCGCTCACTTTGACCGTCAGTTTGCGGATGATAAGCTGTGCTCATATCTAGCTGAGTAGCCAGAGCCTTATGCAAGGTTCTCCAGAAATTGGAGGCGAACCGAGTGTCACGGTCAGAAATAATAGAGACAGGCAACCCGTGCCGAGAAACCACTTCCTTAAGGTACAAACGAGCAAAACGCTCGAGGCCATCAGTTTCCTTGATAGCGAAGAAGTGCGCAGACTTTGTCAACTATCGACAATCACCCAGATCATGTCACTACCACTGGGCGACTTCGGGAGTTTGGTCACAAAGTCATTGTAATCCGCTCCCACTTCCATTCGGGAATCTCAGGCTATTGCAGAAGGCCGGACGGCTTCTGATACTCAACCTTGACCTTAGCACACGTCAAGCACTTGCTTACATATGAAGCTACATCCGCCTTCATATTCGGCCACCAATAAAGTATCTTTAAGTCTTGATACATCTTATCAGAGCCAGGGTGAATAGAGTACCGGGACTTGTGAGCCTCGTCAAGAACGAGCTCCCGCAAGCCCCAAATAACGGGACCCAAATACGTTCAGCAAAATAATGTAGGCCATCAGACTTGAGTTCAAGGTGTTTATCAGCACCATGCATGGTTTCAGCTTTAAGGTTTTCCTCCTTCAAAGCTTCTTGCTGCGCCGAACGGATTTGGTCAGGTAAACCAGAATGGATAGTGAGCTGAAGAGCTCGAACACGACGAGGTTTAGCAGATTCCTTCTGCTGCTCAAGGCGTCTGCGACAACATTCGCCTTGCCAGGGTGGTATTTTATGGCACACTCGTAATCGTTAAAAAGCTCGACCCAACGACGCTGCCGTATGTTCAATACCTTCTGATCAAAGATATGCTGGAGGCTCTTGTGATCGGTATAAATGGTGCACTTGGTACCGTACAAGTAGTGCCTCCAGATCTTCAAGGCAAAGACCACTGCACCCAATTCTAGATCATGGGTGGGGTAGTTTTTCTCATGGACCTTAAGCTGACGAGAAGCATAGGCAATGACCTTCCCGCGCGTGCATCAACACGCAACCAAGGCCCTGGATGGAAGCGTCACAATAAACCTCAAAATCGCCCGTGCCTTCAGGCAAGGACAAGATAGGAGCAGAACAGAGTTTGGCCTTTAGCATCTGAAAGGCTGACTCTTGCGAATCACCCCAGTTGAACTTCTTGTCCTTCTGGGTAAGCGAGGTGAGGGGTTGGGCGATCTTCGAAAATCCCCCGATTTAAAACGACGATAATAACCCGCAAGACCCAGGAATTGCCGCACCTCAGTTGGCGTCTTCGGTGCTTCCCAGTTTTTGATAGCTTCTATCTTAGCTGGATCAACATGAATCCCCTCTTCGTTAACCACATGGCCAAGGAATTGGACTTCACGCAACAGAAGCTACACTTAGAGAACTTGGCATACAACTGTTCCTGCCTCAAGAGTTTCAAGACAAGACGCAAGTGTTCCCGGTGGTCCACTTCGTTCTTGGAATAGACTAGAATATCGTCAATGAAAACAATAACGAATTTGTCAAGATAGGGTTTACAAACACGGTTAATCAAATCCATATTATCTAACACATATTCAATCATCCTAATATGTTATTAACATGTTGTAATCATTATACTCATGTTACAAGCCCTAGATTTACAACATAAACCCCCTAAATGGGTTAAAGTTCACAAAACTTCAATCAATCATTCACACATCACCTAATCATGTTTCTAATCAATCTCACATCATTTAAGCATCATCCTATTATCATTCTATCAATTCAAAACACTAAAGCCCTAATTATATAGTCACCAAGATCATCTAAACTTGTGTTCTTATAAGAAAACTCATTGTTTAGGTCTAGATCTAGTTTTGAAAGGTTTTAGAATGGTTTTATTAGGAAAACACTTTGAAATCAGATCTGAACATTTAGGGTTTATCAAAACACATAAAAATGTAATAAAAAGGATTTAGATGATTAACACACCTTGAATCTTCACTTGATATTGTTTATAAACTTGATTTGGCTTAAGGATCTAAGAAATGAGGGCAAAAACTCGTTTCTACATGTTGGGGTTTGTAAGAGAGTACTTGGAGATGAGTTACGGTTGTGAAATAATGAGAATGAACCAAATATATGCTTATATAGTCTTTTCTCATTCGCACCTTCATTGGTCTGAATGAGAAATTATGTCTCTCATTCGCACCTTCATAGGTGTGAATTAGAAATTATGTCTCTCATTCATACCTTCATAGGTGTGAATGAGAGATTATGTCTCTCGTTTGCACCTTTGTTGGTGTGAATGGAAGATTATGTCTCTCATTCGTCCCAACGACCCAAAATGACACTTGGAACATATATTATCATAGCAATTCACATAAATACGTATTAACAAGTTGTTAATTGATCGTAAAACATATTATACTTGATTAGTTACACCCAATTATGTAAATTCACCAACCATAGGACTCAAGACTTGTGTGTTTGTGTATATTTCCCCAATGATTCCCTGGATCATCAAACCATGGACATTGTGTGCGTTCCTACCCGGTGATCATCCGAATCACCAACCCTTGTACATATATGTGTAAACCGACTCCTTGTGGTTCCCCGAATCATCGAACCGACTCAACTAATCCATTGAGTACGTTTTATGAATGTTTCGCTAAGGTAGACTTATTATGTTTGTAAAAAGTATTAACCTGAGTTTGCGGGTGTCACATCATCCCCCTGTTGAAAGAATTTCCGTCCCAAAAATTGCTCGAAGTCGAAAGTATAGAAAGAAAATTTTTTCCAGGTTGCTACATTTAAATTTTTACGCGTAAATTGTGAATTTGGGATTGTATAAAGATATGTTTTGGCTATTCTCACTTCTAGCAAGTTAGTTAGGTCTAGCATGCCTATTCCTAATAGATTATACAGTCTGCCACTTGAAACACTTAGAGGATAGTGTTTGTGTAAAAAGAAATTTTGAATTTGAATAGTTTTAGAAAGCATTCTTGTGTTTCGCATGAAATATATATGTTCTTAAATTAACCTTCCCCTATATATAGGGTGTGGGGGGTGAGGTTCCTGTACAAATGGCATTTTTTGCACAAAATGTGAGAAGTCTATATAGGCATTGTGTTTTAAATTTTAGGCATGTTGTTTTATATTCTTTTGGCATGGTATTATATAGAAAAACACAAAACTTAACAATATAAAACACTAATTAATGTATTCTCGACATGCAATCTAAAACACCATATGAAGAAAGTAATCAGTGAGGTTTAAATGTCATGTCTAGAATACATTTGATTATGTTTTAAATAATTACGTTTGATATTTTTCTATATAATATAATGCAAAATGATTCGAAAACATCATAGCCAAAATTTAAAATACAATAATTACATAGACTTCTCACAAACAAATGCATTTTTTACATGAACCTATATATAAATTGGGGCAATTTCATATATACCCCTGCAAAACATCAAAATATCATATATACCCAAAACATGCTTTAGGACCATTGTACAATATGCATGAAAAAACTTATACTTTGGGTATATATGATATTTTACAAGTTTACAATGGCATATATGAAATTGTACCATAAATTATATAATGTTGTAAACCAATTCTAACTCATTGTTGCAATGATAATTTTTCATAATGTTTTCTTAACGACCTAAATTAAAATTAACCCTATTAAATATAATATATCATATTGGATACATATTAGTGTTGATAACTATTAGTTATAAAATTAAAAACAAAGTTATGCTTTGAAACAAAAAGAGAAAAAGAAAAAAGTTTAATGGCCATATGACGGTGTAAATTGTAATTATTAGAATAGAATGTAAAAGGTAGTAACTTTTAAAAAATTCCAGCAAGTTTTCTTCCTTGCCACTCCATCCCTTTAATTCGTATAGTGTTACTCTTTTTTTCCCAAAATTGATACTTTACAAATCTTTTAAAATATTGAAACTCAAGCACTTTAACTCTTTTAAGTATTAAAGTTTTATATCACTTTCGTTACTCCACATATCAAATCAACCCTTTTTTTTAACGGTCAACGGTACATCACCCATAACGAAGCCCCGCACCCTTCAGGTCCGGTCCCCGGACCCCCCTAAGGTCCAGCCCCTCATTTTAGAATAACCCTATTCTGAGTGGGATTCGAACATGTGACCTCCCAGGGCAGGAACCCCCCAAAGTGGGTAAACCTTCTCACCTCCGTTGCAACCACTAGGCATCATTGGCATCAAATCAACTCCTTGAATTACATATTTGATGTTTTACCCGCCCATTAGAATAAAAGAATATTAGGTATACTAAAGTATAAAAATCTTGGATTATAAACTCAATCTCCATTCGGTTGTAGTTTATTTGTGATGATCCTTGTCTTGGGGACTAGTTTTAATCACTATTTAGATTCCATCATGGCCAAGTTACAAAGTACTTGATTGCTTAAGTTGATATCATTGTCACTCACAAAGTTAGCCGACACTAATAAGGTGGTTCGCTCTATAGGGCATAGTTTCTCCTCATTGATCTAGCTTGATTTTCTTCACTACTTTCATAGGTGAATCCTGATACATCTAGTATCTTTCTCTACTAGCATAGTTACATCTCCCTAGCTAGTGTTTCATTTTGTCTTCTAACTTGATCAGGTTCCTTGTGCTCACATCCATTGAAGTATAGATATGTTGTTGGTGCTCTTATATATCCTACTATCACTTGCATGTCTTGACCAAACGCTTGATGTTGACAAAATCATCTGGTTAATGCATCATCCTATCCTACTAACTATCACTAGTTGCGGGGTAACATAACATATCCTTGAGTGCTTTACATGTACAACATCGCATGGCCTCTTTATGCCATCTTTTCATCATCTTAAGCTTAGCTATTATAATAGTGTTGTCTTTTTATCTATCTTATTCATTTTATGTGTATTGTTTAAAATACCTAAACTACTATAAAATGCATTCTAGATGGACAAAAAGGTAATTTAACTTCATTTAGAAAGGGTATTATTGTATTTACCTCAAAGCTTAAGACACATTAATAAAATTCTAAGTAAATCAATACATTAATTAAAAAAACTTCTAAGTAAAAGCACTAACCGCACTTTCTCAACAATAGTTATTGTACTTATTTAAATACAATAAAAAAAACCTCTAACGTGAAATACATATATAACTAGAACAAAACAAAATTAAAGAAATTTATAAAACGCAATAACTTATACTACTATCTTATTATAAATAACTAGGGAGCAAATAAACATACTTAATGTTATCTATTTCTAATTATCATATCTTTGATATGACACATAAAATTGAAAATATTATGCTTTTTTAATTAAAAGAACAATAATAATGATAGGTATAATAATAATAATAATATATAATATATATAATATATAATAATACTATATATAAAAGAATTGAAGTTAGATGATGTGGCATTCAATGGTGACCTCAAACCTCCCTTTAATGTGCCACGTGACATCATGTGAAGCTCTCTTTTAAATTTATTTATATAGTTTTTTTAAATAAAATATATATCTATATATTATATTATATTATATTATATTAAAATTTTAAATATGTTAATTAATATCTTTTCCTTATTTTCCTCTCACATTTTTTAAATGTTAGTAAACTATTAACTATTATTTTAAAATTTCAAATATATTAATTAATATTTTTATCTTTATTTTTTCCTTATTTTCCGCTCACAATTTTTAAACGTTAGTAACCTTTATATATGACATTTTCTTGAAAAAAAAATTTACACCAAATTAACGATCTATTTATTATCTTCCAACGAGCACCATAATGCTATACAAAAAAGGAAAAAAAAATGTTTTTAGTGAGTTTTTGTTCATGCAAAAAAAACACCATGTGTTTAGGTAATTTATTAATCATATATAGGCAAGTCACTAATCGTGTTATGATAGTATATATGTTTTTGAACCTAGCTACTATTACATATAAGAACCCGCTAACTACATATATATTCACATATTTCAGTTTGGTAAGAATCAGTTTGTTTGTATTTTGATTGGTATTGCTAGGAATATTAATTACAAAGGTTACTAAACCGGTTAAATGTAGCCAATGATTCTTAGACACCCGGTAAATCTATAGCTGATAAGTGATAATTAATCAACCTACCATGCACGCTTTTTAAATCAATTATCATCATGACATATCATTTAATACAGATTTGGTTGTTTTTTCCCATGTTCACATCAAAGTTTTAGAATGTCTTGAGGAAGTGTCAAAGATGTACAAAAACTCCACTCAAGCAAGATGTGCACACGTTAAAACTAGAACTAGGTTTTATGAGTTATTGAGTGTTGATCTTTTAAAAAAAATTCTTGAAAAAATGGCATATTCCTTTTTATATTACACATATTTTGTCATTTCATATTAGATTTGTCTTCCAGGAAGCACCCGAGGGATAATCTAGTATAGAAATATTCCATAGGGTTTATTCGACTCTACATCTGTATTTCATAATTCACAAGTTACATATATCTTTAGGTTTATATGATTCTATGAATAAAAGTTTCAAGAAATCACAATGGGTCAGATGTATAAAAGTTTCTCATAATTAAATATCCTTTTTTGTGCGAGTTGACTTTTGGCCAACGTTCTACCATTCAAATTTGGTCCATCAAATTTATGTGAGTGTTTTTCTCAAATTATATATGGTGGGTGTAAGAGCATTCACAGTCCTTCCACCAAATTCCCTCCATCAAATTACACTAAAAATCACTACTCTACCCTTAAATCTTCTCTCTCCTATTAAAATAATAATACCTTTTCATACTTTTATCATTATATTTTCTCTCTCCTCATTCACAATCACTTACAAAAATATTAATATATATAGGGGTGAAAAGTAGTTTTTCAAATATAGGGATGAACAGTGTTTTTCAAATATAGTTGTGAGTAGAGGAGAGATAAAATATTTGGTGAAAACACTGTTCACCCCTATATTTAGGGGGACACTGTTCACCCCTATTTATATTTTTTAATATTTTTGTAAGTGGTTATGAGTGGAGGGGAGAGAAAATATAATGATAAAAGTATGAAAAAATATTATTTATTTAAAAATAAGAGAGAAGATTTAGGAGTAGAATAGTAATTTTTAGTGTAATTTGATGGAGAGAATTTGGTTTCCCTTGTGCAAATGCTCTTAGGGGCAAAATGGGCTTTTTGACTCATAAAAGACCATAACCTTCATCTTTCATCCTCCACTTTCAAAACCACAACCCAATTCCATCCCTTACGTACCCCACGATCAAAATTTATTGCCAGCAAAACCTAAATTCATAAGATGTATGTTAGGGGCAGGGACTTTATTGATCAATCTTGGGAATGTCAGGGACTTAGAGGGACAACGACTTGATTGACCAATCTTGGGAACGTTTGGCACTTAAAAGGGGAAATTCATCAAAGTATAGACTTAAGTTGCATTCCGCTCAAACCATAGGGACTTAAATGATAGTTTACTCATTTACGTTTTTTTAACAACCAAATACACCCATTTTATATTCCACCACAAAACCAAACACAACACAACACAGCAGAACAGAGCAGAACCAACCCAGCAAGTCGCTAAACGGCCGATACAAAATACACCCAAAAAATTTAAACCACCAAAAAACACAAACTCAAAACAAAATTTAACTTTGCTTAAAAGGTAAAGCATGCATAGAGGGATTACGGATATATTTTTTAAAATTCAATATTTTATGTTTTTAATAAACAGAACCTATACCTTCTTTACACATTTGATTAGGTTAAATCATTTGTATTTTTTAATACAAATAACAAAAAGTAGATTTGTAGAGTGATTTAATTATTTATAGACTTTTAATTTTAATCATACCAATTATTTGGTTTGTCACTAAAAGGGTCACAGGATGCTCTCAAACATGTGCCTACCACCCACTTGTTAAAACTCTACCACATACTACCTACGCTTAAAGAACCACTAGCATACACGGAAGCTTCTATAACAGCCATCAACTCTATACACATAGTTGCAAAATTCGTCCAAGTTGACCAATTAGTCGCGGAGTACTCGCTACAGAGTAGGTCACCGAGTATAGTTGAGTTGGCCAAATATTCCAAGTACTCCCCTTATGGGCCGATTCCACCCCCCCCCCCCCTCCGAGTACTCGCCCGACTAGGCCGAGTACTCGCAACTCACCAGTCGGCCGAGTTGGTAGCGCTTAGCGAGTTCTACAACCTTGCCTATACATCATATAACTAGTTGTTGGACATGTTGCTTTTAAAAGAACTAATAACTATATTTTATGTTTTTATTTTTTTTAAATAAGTGAAAAAGTTATTTACTAACTTTTGGTAAGAAAAAATAATTATAATTTTTTTATGTTAAAAAGATTAAATTTGGTCAACTATTGAAAAAACTATAACTTCTTAATGAGTAAATACAAAATTATAAGCTTCATAGAGACTTACTATTGATATAGGGTAAATACACGCCTAATCCTGATAATTAAAAATTAACTTCTCATGCTACCTTCTTTAGGTAATAAGGCATTTGGTTTCACTTGTTTGCTCACATGTCTCCTGGTCATTGAGAATTTGAGATGGATATCCAAAAAAAATGCTTTTTGTAAGCTTCAGCAAAATCATCATTTTACAGATAATTGAAAAAATGAAGGTGTTTAAAGTTGTTTACAAGTTAAGATAATAATAAAAAACAAATAAAAAAGTGTCGGACGTTTTCTTGTATTAGAATGAACCGCTATAATGACCACTACGTGTGTTTCATTCTCTTCGATCTTATCTTTGATTGCTTTTTAAAACGCCTTTTTCATGCCTGTAAATATCACTACTCGGATGATATATATATCATCTGAGAGCTCCTTTGAATTGTGAGAACCATGAGAACTCACTTTATAATCACACACTTATTTTATTCAATAATGAATTTGTTGTTGTAAATTAAACCATAATAAAATAATAAATAAAATATTAGTTTAGTTACATAGGTGTTAGATTTGTTTACACCGGTGTAAAAACCTCATAAATAAGTTTTTTTCTTTTTTTTTACGTCGGGGGCTTAGGTGTTATTACACAAGTGCGAAAAAAAATTAAATTAAATTCACATTTTGCGTCGAGTTCTCACAACTCAAAAGAGATATATATATATAGGGTTTGGCTAAAATAAAAACTCTATTGAGTTGTGCAAACCCTAGAAACCCTATATGAACCATTGATTAAGCCTCATCAAAGGTCAAGATTCATCCAACTTATTTAAATAATAAAAGGTACATGTCCTTTTTGTTGATAAGTAACAAAAGGGTATTATGGGTATTTTACACAACTCATAAAGTTTTTCTATCTTATCTCCCTGACATATTGACACACTTTTAAATAAGTCAAGACAAAAAAGTTCTCTCTCCTCTCTCTTGAATCTCTTCTCTCTCCTAAATCTCTCTCATCTCTCTCGTGACCCTCTCTCCTCACTCTCTCTCATCTCTTTTTCCTTGCTTTTACATTTTTTCAATTTTTTAACCCTTTAATAGATAACAATCAGTCAGATTTGTCTGTAACAAGTTATGTGTTACATTGTAACATGTTATATGTGTCATTTGTATGTATTTACATTGTTACATTTAACCTTTTAATATGTAACAATTAGTCGGATTTGTCTGTAACACTTATGTGTTATGTTGTAACATGTTATATGTGTCATTTGTATGTATTTACATTGTTACATTTTAAAACAGGTTACACTGTAAAAAGAGAAATTTTACATATTTACATACGTATCGTAGTTAATGGTGCTTATGTAACTATTCAAACCAGTAAAGGAGATTTGGAATTTTATTTCATAAACATGTAAAAATTGAACACACTATACTACTAAAAAAACATAATCATTTTTTTTACATATATAAAGAATCAAATTCAAACTTCAACATACACAAGTCAAAGAATACACATATGCACAACCTAGGTAAAATAGTACAAAAAACATGTTATACTAGTTTTGTATACACACTACAGTGCTTAAACATCAAACACATTGTCATGTCTTCATCTACGATGACCAAGCTCACCAATGACCACCAACTGTTCTAAGCCATAGCATTAAAAAGATCAAAACCCCCTTGGACCCTTGCCTAATAAAAGAAATCGTCAGGGAAACAAAACAAGTTTTCATTAATTTAAAACAAATAGCAAAAACATAAGTAGTAAATTAAAAAAACTAAATTAAAAAAAAAATCTCCGATAAATTAAAAAATCTCAAGTTCTATCTTCATCGCTCAAATTAAAAAAAAAATTCAAATAAATTAAAAAATCTCAAGTTCTATCTTCATCGCAAAAAAAAAAATAAAAAATAAAATAACAATAATAATAATAATAACAATAAAAATTGAAAAGGGAGATCTGTGGATAATAATCAAACCATCTCCATCAAAATATGGATCTGCTACTTCTATGTCCACCGTAACCACTTCCCATCCTCAACCCTTTCTCCATTGTAAGATCTGTATCAAAATAATAACAAAAAAATGTCTAAATAATCAAGAACCGTTGATCTACAGATGGATCTGCTACTTCTATCTCCACCGTAACTACTTCCCATCCTCAACCCTTCAAAAACACCGCTAGACCCCCGTTATCTCTGCAGCCACGAAACCACCACCATCTAGAACCCCCCCACCTTCGAAAAAACCACCACGTTAGAGATCCCACCCCTACCCCCATTCAGATCTTGTTTTGAGAGAGAGAGAGAGGAGTGTGTGTTAGAGAGAGAAAGTAGAGTGTTTCAGAGAGAGAGAGGAGTGTGTGTGAGATAGACAAATGAGATGATTATTTAAATAGGTGGTCACACAAATGAGATGGTGGAAGTTACTATCTTGCCCTTTTGCTAAAGGATGAAAAGGGAGATGTGGAAGCATGACAACCATTGGATGGGTTTCTAGAGTTTGCACAACTCAAGTGGGTTTCTAAGGGATACTTACCCTATATATATATATATATAGGGGAAGGATTAAATGAGAAGAAACTTAATTTGAAAAGAAAAAGAAGAAATGACACATTAAATACTTTAACTCTTATTACATTAATTATTATCTCTTTAATTAATTAGTCATTAATACTTTATCCTACAAATTATCAAATTTTGTCCTACACATATCAAAATTCATCCTACACATATCTAAATTATTACACGTTTATCCTACACATATCGAGATTATCATACGTTAATTTTACACATATAGAAATTCAACCTACATTTGTCCTACACATATCGAAATCATGCTTCATTGTAAATTAGGATTGATATGAAAAAAAATATTTTGAAATTGAATTATGAGTTTCATTAATTTAACTTATTTAGTGGGGTTACAAAAAAACAAATCATTTATTTAACATTAAGTACACTTATTATATGAATGATTCTTATTGGTTGAAATTTCTTCTTTTTCTTCTTATAATACTTTTTCTTCTCATTTGAACTCTTCACTATATATATATATATATATATATAGGGGAGATAAATTGAAAACCCCCTTGAGTTAAGAAAAACCCATGAAAACTCAAGTTATAAAAGGTTTTTTTTGTTTAAAAAAATTACACAATGTAACAAACATATTTTTAAGAATTTTGAGTAAAAATGTAAAAAAACGCTGAAGAAATTAAAAAAAAAACAAAATTGTTGTGTTACATATATTACAAATATGTTACAGCAAAGTTACAAATTTTAAAAAAAATCTAGTCGGCGCTTTTTTTATTATTATTATATTTTTGCTCAAAACTCTTAAAAACATGTTTGTTACATTGTGTAATTTTTTTGAAAAGAAAAGGTTTTGTAACTTGAGTTTTTATGGGTTTTCTTAAGTCAAGGGGGTTTCAATTTATACTTTCCTTATATATAGTATAAGGTTATATTTAAAACCCTTGTTATAATGAAAACTCTGAAAACTCTATCTTCCCAAGCTTTTTATATGAAAATTTTAGGGTATGTAATATATAAGATTTTAAGCATTTTGAGCCAAAAAAATCAAAAATGCGTCGAGCCCTTTTTTTTAAAAAAATAAATAATTTTTCGGGTAACACATAGTTAACACATGTTAATTTCGCTTAACATGTGTTACTCGAAAACTTTTTTTTTAGTGAATTACAAATTTTGTCCTTTATGTTTTCATCAAATTTCACTCTATGTCATTTACCTTTAAAATTGATGAGTTTTGTACTTTATGTTTTAAAATCTTGCATGTTACGTCCTTTGAAACTAGCTCAATTAATTTTTAACGTTAAATCATGTAACATGAGGGTGTTTTAGTCTTTTTACTTATATATTTAAAATACTTGGATAAAAAAATAAGATTTAATAAATAAAAGAAAACATTCTGCTCTACCCATCTCTCTCTACATTCACCGCCATCATCACCATCATTCTCCAACACCATGTTCACCCCCCACCACCAGCAACCACCGCCGTCACCGTCACCATCACCATCACCATCTTCCTTCACCTCTGCAAAACATTATCCAAACCACCACAGTCATCTTCCTTCACCTCGAAACCTTAACCCCATCGCAAACCCACCACTATTAACCACGAAACCACCATCATCATCTCCTCGAAAATCACAACCATCTCCTACCGTTGCAACACTGCAAACACCCGAAAAACCCTAGCCCGTGCCCGGCGGTCACCGCCCCCATCCACCACCAGAGAATCGTCATCGTTCAACTTTCAGGCTCATTCATGGTCACATAATCAGCTATGAGTTCTTCAATCGCATCCTAGATTGTTGATTCTCTTTCTTCTTCTTGTTTTGTTGATTCATTATTTGTGGTTTCTTGATCTTACATAACGATTCCGATGATGATGTGTTAGTCGACAACAGGTGGATTTAATTTTGGATGTGTTGTCTTGTATGTTGTAATTGTGATCATAATTATTGAACTTGTTTAATGCATTTGGATTGTTTTAAGTTTATGATGGTTGGTGATTAATTGTGGAGGTTGAAATAAATGGCTGGTGAGGTGCGTTTAGATGTGTGTTTAATTTGTATAGAGATATTGTTTTATATGTAGAGTAAATTAAAAATATGGTCCTTTAGAAGTAAAAAGACCAAACTACCCTTGTGTGACTAAAATGTGACGTTAAATATTAACTGGGTTAGGGTTAAAGGATGTAATGTGCTAGATTTTGAAACATAAAGTACAAAATTCATCAATTTTAAAGGCAAAGGACATGGAGTGAAATTTGACGTAAACATAAGGACAAAATTTGTAATTCCCTTTTTTTTAAAGTGCTCGGCATTTTTTTGATTTTTTTTGGATCAAAATGCTTAAAATCATGTATATTACATGCCCTAAAATTTTCATAAAAAAAAAAGCTCGGGAAGTCAGAGTTTCGAGAGTTTTCACTATAACAATGGTTTTCTTAGGATCGTAACCCTATATACATATACATATACTGCTATCATTTTTACACAAGTATAAGTATTTTTTCTTAGTCTTTTAGCATTATTATAAAAGCATACTTACTAGAGTAAAAACAAATTTATAGTGACCAATCTACAATTTTTTGTTGTTAGCTACACAAGATGACAGCTTAGATACATAATTCATAGTAAGATCTCAAGTTCACATGCAAGATGATGCACTTCTCTCTGATTACAATCAAATACATAAATCTACTCAACTTCATTAACTTTGATGTGTCACACATAGAATACAAAGTGTGTAAGATTAAAGTCGTCATACGAATAAGCAATTCCTTGCTTACATCACTAAGTAATAACTTTGAAACAATGCCTATTGCTAAAGTACTAAAGTTTGCCTTCGGATTCTTGAAGTAAGAGTAACTTTGTTCATGTTTAACCTTTAAAGGTTATATTCTTGATAAAAGAGTACACATGTTTATATTCTTAACTTATGCAAGAATCGTTTGTCTTTTCTATCAAAGAAAAAACTTTTAGATTTTTAATATTTTCTTTGGATATTCGTTCGTTATGTTGGTTTACATATTTAATTAAATTTATTTATTAGTGATACTAATTGGTCCATAACGCTGCAGCCTAATCCAATTTGAAAACCAAGTCATGGGTAATCGACCTAGGATGAAGGAACAAAACATGTTCATTTTCTTTATTTGCATTGTTTTTATTAATTATTATTTGTTAATGTTTCTTCATTTATCTCCTTTCACTTATGTGTTTTTATAACAAGAATGCACGAACAAAAACAGACACGAACACATTCATTTTTTTAACAAATGAACATGCATAAGAAAGTCTATCCGTTTAACTACCTGTTCGTGCTGATTATTGTCTGTATGTTTGATTAAAGTTAAATGAATGAACTTGAAGAAGCTTTTTAGTATTTGTTTAGAGGCTCACTTAATATCAATAAGTGTAGGGACCTTTTTTTATAACTTCAGACCTATCTATATACAAAAGCAAATGATTTTAAGTATTTGAACTTATGAAAAAGCATATAGGTACACTTTGTAAAACGAATTTCTTTCAACAAATATATTTTAGTTTTTAAAATAATTAAACTATTATTGTTATTGTTTAAACACATCATAAAAGCCAATGTCGTTGATTAACTTTAAGATATGCATATTATTCCTAGGATTTCCAGAAAGTATGGTCCATTGAGGGCCATCAAATCTACAAACCCCATCAAGGTCCCAAACAAATATTAATCTGAGAAATATATATTCATTAATTTTTTTAGATAATGATATTTTATATTTTTTGTTTCACTTTTTAATGTGATTCATATGGAACACTTCTTAGAACAATCTTATTTGCAAAGCTTGAACAAAAAATTTTGGAGGCCGACCCTTAAATTAGGGGGGTTGGACTCAATACATATAAACTTTTTAGACAAAATATTAATATATTTTCACTACCGAAAAGAAAACAGGGGCCGGACACCCTAACCTCTTCAATCCTTCCCACTTGGTCTTATATAAACATTATTGTATATACTATACTACAGCAGTATAGAACTATCCTTGCCTCCTTGGTACATATTTGAGTTGACTTTTGTGTTCTCTTAGTGCACCTAACATGTGCATTAATGTGTGTGAGCCAACTTTAACATAGATAGAAGATGAATACAATCATAAGGAATTTAAAATATGATATGTTGTAACACCTTTTGAGGCTACAAAATATTCAAGACTATTTATATTTTGTAGCATTTATCGTTTCAATTTCTGTAAAGATTATAAGTCAAATCATTTTCAGGTTAGGATGTTACACTAAAATTTTGTTTATTTGTATTTACATGCAAGTTAAGGAAAGTCACTACATGTCATAACTTATGACTCATAAGCATTAGTTATTTTACACTTAAAAAAGATTTTTCATTAAGAAGACACTTTGAAGAGAGTGATCTGTGTTTTGAGCTAATAATTTGTAAAGACTGTTGAGTAAAAATAAAAGCTATAGAGTTAATAATGAATGAGAACATTCCAACTACCAACTCAAAAGGATATATCAAATATATAACATGCTGTACTTTGGTGTAATTTAGTGTAATCATCAACAATATGTGAACATAATGTATTTTTAGAGCAACTTCGATCGATTTTTAGCAACTTGCTAGGATGATCTTTAGTTTTCTAATGAACTTTACCGTTAAAAACTACCAACTAAATTGAAATATTGAATGTAAAAGAGTCCATAAATGTCTGATTTTTTTAACAATGAACACACCCTCCCCTTATTATCCACATATTACTTGCTTTGTAAGAGCCCAAACAATCGAACCCATATCACCTTTACAGAGATACACATCATGTGGTACCACGCAACTAAAAGCCCATCGGCAAAAAATGTCCTAATTTACTTATAAATGTTTGCCACATATTTGGTTAAAAGTCCATTTACCTCTAACCGAACACGAACACTTTTTTTGCTAGTGTTCATTCATTAAGAAAATTTTTATGTTCGTGTTTGTTCGTTTATAACATAAATCAATAGTTCATAAGCATAAACGAACATAACAAAAAAAACTTAGATGAACGTAAGCGAATAAACATAAACAAACAAAAAATGAACATGAGTGAACAAACAACAACGAATAAGTTTAATACATTACAATTAATAAAAACACACACATAAATTAGGGTTCATGCATACTAACAATAAGTAGCTTTTCATATACATAATAAATAAGTGATAATCTATTTCTGTTATATATAATAAACAAATATAAATATTTTTTGTTTTTCATACACTTTCTCCTACTTAATTAAGGATACTTAGGGGCTGTTTGGTTGATTAAGTGCTGAATCATTAAGAGCTCTGAATGGTTAAGAGGTCTGAATGGTTAAATGGTTAAGTGCTGAATCATTAAGTTGGACCTCTTAATGGTTAGTTTTCTTGTCCCACATTGGTATGAGAGTTTCATTAAGGTTCAGCCTAGTTCAGTGCTTAATGATTCAGCAACATCCTAAGTCTTAATGATTCAGCCTTAACCATTCCATTCAGATGCTGAAACAAACGCGCTGAATGCTAAATCATTCAGCACTGAATGGTTAAGAGCCTCGTTAAGAGGCTACCAAACAGCCCCTTATCTTTTAATTAAAATTATTATTTTTTTCTTACTTAAATATGGATGATTATTTTTTTATTAAATATAGCTATTATATATTATTAACCAAATAAATTTAATATAAAATTAATTATTAATACTTTAAATACAACTATATTTTTTTACTTAAAAACTTCATCAAATTCAAACTTATGTTACCTAAAATCCTAAAATGAAGAATATGAAGATAATTCTTTTTATAAATGATTTCTAAAAATTTTCATATACTTAATGTGGTTGGATGGTAAATAGTAGTAAAAATATATACAATATGTTAAATAAAAAAAATAGGTGGTATAAAAAGTTAAAGTTAATTCCAAAGTGATTTAAAAATTAACTTAACAAAATTTTTAACTGTCACGTCAATATTCATTTTTTTAAATACATGTCTTGACAATTGAATATGTTACCAAATTACATTATATTTTATTCTACTAGTATAATACATTGATTTTTTCAACCGTGAAATGCAGGGCCGTCTTTTAAGGGGTGTGAGGAGAACACCCGACTCAAGCCTAATTTCTAAGGGGCATATTTTAAATATATATTAAAGTTGCAATCTATTTATAATTTGTAAGTTACTTCTACACCAGTGACCTGAAAATTTTGTTAGTTTGTAATAGGCTCATTATAACTATAAAGTTCAAAACTTAAACCTATTAGGCAATTAGCATGCCTAATAACTTAACCATTAGTCGATTAGCCAATACTGATGAAACTTTAGCGTATTTAAGTTAAACAAAAAGAGTTTTTGTGAATTGATGATGATAGCCATCGAGAAGGAAATGTTAGATAAATATAAACATTGAAAAGTTATCCATCAATTTGATATTCATTTAATCGTATAAGAAATTAGTTTACATTATTTATTTTGTTAAGGCCTAAGGCTACGGAGCACCTTTCGCGGCTCAGCACGGGCACCTGAATTTTCAGGGGCAGCCCTGGTGAAATGCATAAGTTTTATTAAACATAACACTATTTATTAATTATATATTATTACATTTATCAACCCATATAATACATGGGATTGTAACCTAGTTTACGATAAGTTCAATTGGAAAAACCATTTTTGAGTTACTAAAAGACCCGATTACGAATTGATTATATTTATACAAGTAGCTAGAATGCCTATTTTATGGTTATATTTATGTAAACATAACTACTTATGTAATTATTAAAGTTTGAACAAATATAAATAAACGAACATATGGATGTTCACGAATATATGAATGGACACAACGTTTGTTCATGTTCGTTCATTTAATTAAACAAACAAATTTTTTTGTTCATCGCCGAACAAATTCACGAACAGTCAATAAGTTCAGTTCATTTACAGGCCCAGTTAAAAGTGCTCAAAAGTTGTAAAGATCTCGTCTAAAAAGCATAAAAGCATGTCTTAAATATAAGAGAAAATTAAATGCCTGCTAAAAAAAACAATCTACAATCTTCATGTACCATAGGGGCAAATGAAAAATGGGCTTTAACACGTCAACCCTCTATGAACCGGCCTATAAGAAGACGAATCATGACAAATATGGAGACTATCTGCAATGAGCCTTTGGATCGGAAATCTTACCCTTGGAGATCCTTACCATTGGCGTTCATCCATCATAAGAAGCCCTTAGATCATATGCCTTGCATAAAGACATGGGTTTGCCTCAATTCATGCGATGAGGTGGGCTCAATGTGGAAAAAAAAAAAGTTCTATTTAATTATTGTGTGTAAAGATATTTGTAGGGTTGATAAAATTAGGGTTTTAAACAATTTGTAAAGATACTATGTGACAGATGACGTGAACCAAAATTAAACCAAGTTTTGATAACAATTTGGTTGAGCCCATTTGGACCTAAACCAACTCGACCAGCTCAAACCCAACTCGAATCGTTTAAACCTGCTTTTTAAACCGGCCAAACCCTCTCCTCTCCCCTTCAAAAATCAGTTCCAAACCACCCTGGTTTGGCAATAACCCCTTCAAAAATTGCCCAAACCATAACCAGAACCTAAGGCTTCACAGGCTCAAATTAGAGAGCGTCAGACAGTCAGGCACCCATTCGTGTGGTTTAAGTTTATAAGATTTAACTATTTATGTCATCATTGTAACAACTATAACTTGATTAAATTTAGTTTATTTTTAATTTCAACAAAAGTTATCAATTATTAAGTAATACTTGCATAAAGTAATTGCTCTTAAAAATGTATGGTTATATTCAGCTCTTTCCTCCAGTCACTAACATAAACCACCTTGTGAGAAACATTTTAAGTCCTGAAATATCAAGCAAAAACGTCTACATACAACCACCGTTCACAAACCGACACCGTTTTGTGACGTCTTTAACCACACCCAATTCCATAGAAAACAAAAATGGTTCAAATATCAGGATAATGAAAACTAGATCCATAACCAAATCTAATTTACAGTTTAATGTGGTTGGGCTCCCTACATATCAGCTACCAGCCAAAATTCTTCAACTTTTCTTGGGAATCCAGACACGGTTAAACTGCGAAAATCAGACCCAAAACCGGTATCAGTTTATCTAATAAGTAATTAAGTGTAATAACTGTAACAACAAAAAACGACATGTTTGACTATAATTGTGTGTGGGATCCAGGTTCTGTTCTATCTTTAACGAGTCCAGGTCAAGTAAAGTTGGCAATTTCGACCCATTTAGTTGTAAATGGGTGGATCCAAGTTATGTTTCATCTCTAACGGGTCCAGGTTAAGCTGGCAATTTCGACCCATATGCTTATAAATGGGTAGACCAAGGTTATGTTTTATCTCTAGAGGGTCGACTGTCCAGGTTAACAGGTAAAGCTGGCAATTTCGACCCATTTGCTAATAAATAGATGGATCCAGATTATTTTAATCTCTAACGGGTCAGGTTAAGTAAAGTCGGCAATTTCAACCCATTTGCTTATAAATGGGTGGGATAAAGGCTGCGTTTGATCTCTAAAGGGTCGAATAGGAAGCAGAGAAATTTAAAGTAATAAGATTATCACTGAATTGAAATATTATATTTTTCTCATCAGATTTGAGATGCTAACTATTTATAAAGAAATGCAAAAAAAAAAGTTGGAATAAACTCTTAACCATTTTGACCCATACCAAACCCGCCCGTTGTGTCACCTACTCACCTCTACATTCAACTATTTTAAATCTAGTAATGAGCCATAGACCAGTCTAGTGTTTGTACTTCAAAAGTTGGATCAAATACTGCTTTCCTTTTCTCTGTATAAGTCCATAATATGCTTTTCAAAGCAAATTAATATGTTCATGATAATTTTTAAAGCCTTAATGTACCTAAAATTTGCATCAATATCTTTTAAAAAAACCAACAAAAGACTTTAAAAACAATGAATATATGGAGCAGGAGAAAGAGGAATACCCAAAGATAAACTTTTTGAATCATCTGATCTGTGCTGGAGAGCACAGTAAACCTGAAGCATCTGCTCCAACTACCGCAAGATCACAAACAGTACAAAGCTGGCCTTCTTGAGAAACAACAAAGTGTGAATTACAGTACGGGCATACAACATCCTTCTGTCCCCTGTATATAGGTACATAAGTAGCTCCACAAACAACAAACGGGTTTCTAAAATCATAGTTCAACTCTGTGGAATCTTTCATGTTTCTCTCAGCAGCCTGAATAACAGAACGGGCCGTTTTGGTTTGGTTTTCTAACACTGGGTTAGTCTCCAATAACCTCCTTGCAAAATTTGATGCAGTGATTAAATTTCCCGCTTTGTAACACACAGTCATAGCATTCATTAATGCTAGCCTCAAATGCGGTTGCTGAAGGTTACAGTGAGTGAAATAAGCCGCCAGTTCTTGTTGGCGGACCGGGTTGTTTTTTAATTCTCTTCTTTTAAGTTCCATCTGTAAGCCCAAAACATATTCTTTCACAATAATGATTAATTCTTTAACTTCATCCACTTCTCTTCTAGACTCAACAACTATTAAGGGAATGGTATGGAGAATTGTTAAAAACAGGCGTAAAGCTTCAGTAAATTTCCCTGTAGTGGTGGCTTTGTAACTAGCTTTGAGTTTTTCTTCTAACTGAGAGAAATTGAACACGAGCGCGGGTGGCGCCCTGACATTTGGACTTGCTGACTCACTCCAGCCCCTCTCGATAGCCAATGAGATCACTGGAGAAGCTGAAAAACAACGTAAGTAAGAATGACTTCCCATGTGAAGATCAATAAACAATGATTTCAGCGGTGTGAAATTCTTGATTCCAAGCTGGCGGTTCAACAACCGCATGGCGGTTTCAAAGTTCCCAGCGGCGGCATGTTCAGCAGCAAGAGATGATTTCTGCACCCAGATCTGGCTCACCGGCATACCGACAGTTGGCACTGTAAATGCTTTAGTTGCAGCTTTCGGGGTTTCCACATCAGCCGGAAGCTCAAGATCTTCAAGATCCCAACCACCCTCTTCGTTTTCTTCTTCGGGTGCTCCTTCATCATCAAGCGCCATGCTGATGTCACCATTTTGAATATTCTCTCCATCCACAATATCCAAATCCTCACCCCAATCTGCATCACCAGCATCTTCATACTCTTCATTTCCTCCTTTTCCAACATTATCAAGACCACCTTCAAATATCCCTTTCATGACCCGCAGTAATGGCCAATCTCCACCGCATAAGACAGGGGTTGGGGGGATCAAAAGAGAACTAGACCTAGAGGGCAAATTAGGAATATTTCCTTGAAGTTTTTCAGCAAGATCTTCAACAATATCATTCAATCCATGGGTTTTTGCTGTAGCATATGCTAGAGGCAGATGACCAGCATTAACCAAAATCTTGATTCGCTCTTGAACATCACCCAAATACAAAGCATTATGAAACTGCCCCATAACATCATTTTTCACCTCAGCTATTTTCATCATTTTAGACAATTTATCCAAATTTCCGGTTATGAGATACAAAAAGGATAGCCTCTCAAAGTTTTTCGTCCTCTGGTATGCGTATTCAACAATCCCAGAATTCCCCTGACGAAGGGCTTCAACACCTAATCTGTACCAGTGATCTTTTTCATCGATTTCTTTAGCGGAGGCAACAGCAATCTGAATATTTCCACTTTCAAGTGCCAGATTGAAGCGGGTTCTTTCATCTTTCACAAAATGTAGGGCAACTTCTGGAAAACCTTTTTGTTGCAGATATGAAATCATGGCTTGCCCACAAAGCTCTGAATTTCGTATCATGCTCATTACATGATCGTATCTTTTTTTCAGCAGTGATAGCTTAAAGATATATTCAGTTGAATCGATAGCTATTGGGCGGTTTTTCCCATCACGGTCCAAACAAAAGATTGTATTTCCAAATATTTTAGTAATGTAAACCGGTGTGTCAAGGGTTTTAATGATTCCACTATCTCCATTAGGTAAACAGTATTTAATATGGGTTAATGTTGTGTAGATGAACACACCATTATCATCCCATGAACCACTTTTCACCCTGATTGTTTCATGAAGTGTGCACCGATGAACGAGTTTTTTATCAGCTATGATTATTGAATGCTTGCTAAGCAAAGCAACGCTCTCCATATCACTTGACCATACAACATATCTTACAAAAGAAGCCTGTAGGTCTCCAAGAACCAGTCGTTGTTGAAGGTCAAAAATGTATACTCTATCTTCAGCCCTGCATAGCAAGTTACCTGTACCAGCATAGAATATAGCATCAGCGGCAACAGGTAGAGCACTCTTCTTCACAATCTCATTTTTCAAATTCTTGACCAACACCTGATTAGTGCTTTTTTCAAGTACCGCAAATCTATTTCGGGCCACGAAAACCGCAGACCCTCCAACACCACGTTTTGCATCTTGAACCGTATCTCCTCTAGTAATACTCTCTTTAGGTATGATGTACAGTTCATAAGATCCACCATCTACATCGGAACATATTAAAATCGCGTTTTCAGTTGGGCTGTAAGAAAGAGTTCTCGGGCCCTGATTCAGGCTGTTGGAGCCTGGCCTACGGATCGGTAGGATTTGAGTATCTTTTTGAGAAGAGTACTCATAAAACCGTAGAAAGCGGTCTTTTACAAAGTAGAGGGAATCGCCGCTAACAGAGAAAGCAGGGCGTTCTCTTTCTAACTTGAAAACAATCATACCACTGTCGTGGCCTGCCGCCAGCAAATTCATCTCAGGGTGACACCCGAGAATCCAGAATCTGTCATGCTCCCGCCGGAAAGTTTGAAGGCCGGTCCTTTTTGTAGCATCCCAAACGCGTATGCTTTTGTCTTCCGAGTTTGATACTATGATGTCCTGTCTTGAATGGAAAAGAACACATGATACATTATTCATGTGACCTCTCAATGTGTCCACTTCCCATGCTTTCGCATCTGAAAGACAAAGTAAGTAATTTAGATTCAACAATAAAAATGTAAAATGTCGCATCACTAATAAAAAAACAAGATAGTGAAAAACATACCATTCATTCGCCAGATCTTTACTTGGCGGTCATCAGCTCCTGAAACAATAAGAGGAAGAGTGGGATGAAACGATGCCCAGTTGACTCCTCTATCATGGCCCTCCAACACATACTTCACAACAGCATCAACACCACCAAAGAAATCAGCATTCATCTGACTCAGCCGAAGGATATCATCTGCAGGGGAAACTGTTTTCTTCTTTAGGGAACCGATATCCCAAACTCGAACAGTTTGATCTAATGATGCAGATACCACAAGGTCCTCTTTTGGATGGAACAAAGCACACATTACATAATGATTGTGTCCAGTCAAAACAGAAATGCAAGTACGAGATTGCCAATTCCATATCCGGATAGTTTGATCATCACTAGCACTAACAATCCAGGGATTCTCATGATGAAATTGAACAGTCCGAATATAATCAAGATGGCCAAGAAGTGTAAACAAACACCGATGCAGTTTGTAGTTCCAGACTTTGATCTTGTAATCATCTCCTGCATGTACGATTACACATTTAAAACGATAGGTAATCCCAGATATTCTTAGACACATATGTAAATGCTATGAACTAACCAACAGAAGTTAAACATAGGCATAACTGTTTATATGTGTAAATAAAACAGATTAAAGTGATTCTTCAGCACTTGCTCATATGCAAAACATCACATCTATCCCGTCATTCATCATTTCATCCAAACCATTACCATATTTTTCAGATTTTGAGCACTAAAAAAAATGATACAAAATTCCCAAAACGTAACGAGTGTGAAGTTTCAATCATCGCTATCATGGCACAAACTTAGAACACTATTTCGTATGGATCTGGTAAGTCCCTAGAACACAAAAAACTTCAAATGAGCTAATAAATACAACGATCCACACACACACACACACACACAAAAGACAAACAAACAAACATCAAAATCGAATCATCATTAATGCATATCACATAGCGAATAGATCAGCTACCAATAAAAAAACTTGAATGAAACAGCTACAGTAAAAGGAAACTAAAATTTTAGTCATCACTGGCATGGCACAAACTTAAAATACAATTACAGATCTGACAAGTCCCTAGAGCACCACAGACTTCGAACGAGCTAATAAATAAAATGATCCACACAAAAAAAATAAGCTTTAAATTCAAATCATTATCGCTTCATACAACATCATGAATAGATCAGCTAGCAATCCCAAAATGTATTGAGTGTGAAGTTTCAATCATCACTACCATCGCACAAACTAAAAACCACTATTTCATATAAATCCTGTAAGTCCCAAGAATACAAAATGCTTCAAATGAGCTAAAAGAAACATGATTTCACGCCGATCTGATAAGTCCCTATATCACCAATAACTTCAAATAATCCACTAAAAAACAAGATCCAAACTCAAATCACCACCAATTCACATAACATCATAAATAGATCATCCAACAATTAAAAAAAAAAAAAACTAAAATTCCAACTATCACTACCATGTCACAAACTTAAAACACTATTTCCTATGGACCGGATCTGTCCTTAGAACATCAATGACTTCAAATAATCCACTAAATACCAATCTCCAAATCCAAATCACCAATTCACATAACATCATAAACAGATCGTTTCATCACTACCATGGCATGGCACAAACAACTTAGGTAGCGTTCATTTCACATAATGAAATGAAATCTTGATGGAAATGGAATATCGAACAACAACACTAGGAACGGAATCCACATTCCATTCCGTGGAACAAACACACCTAAATTCCAATTCCATTACATTCCACAAATCGAATGCTACCTTAAAACACTATTTCATACGCACGGATCGTGTTCGTCCCTAAAAACCAATCTCCAAACTCAAACCATCATCAATTCACATAACATCATAAACATTAAACAACAGTAAAACAAATCATATAAATCAATCAAACAAACAAACCTCCAGAAACAAAAAGAGGCTGTGACTGATGAAAGTGGACCCCACGAACAGGACCATCATGTTCATCAAACCGATCAATCAACGTCCCCATTCGATAATCCCATAACTGGATAACACCACTATGAAGACTCGCCAAGATCCATGGCCTCTTGCTGTGGAAACTTAATCCTTTCACTCGATTACTCTTTGTTTCAAACTTCGTCAACATCTTCTCACGCTTTGGTTTTAAAACCCTAATTATTCAATCAATTGATTAAGGGATTAAAGAAAACAGATGATGTAAGTTGCAATTGAATCAATCGATTGTTGTTACCTTTAGATCTGGAGAATTGTTTGGAGATCAATGAGCATAGAGCATTTGTGTGTGTTAAAAAAAGAGTGAGATCTGAGGGTGTAGAGAAGATGAGTTGTGTAAACTTACTATTATTATTAGTGTCAAGAGAGAATTACTATTTTTCACATGAATTCAAAGTTGAAAACTTTAACTGCTTGCGTCCTTAAACTGAAATTAACTAACACATTAAATCCAAATTTTTAACTCTGTTAACTATTTGCGTCTCTGTGTTATAGTGGTTTTAGTTAACAGATTTAGAAATTTGGACTCAATGTGTTAGTTAATTTCAGTTTAAGGACGCAAGTAGTTAAAGTTTTCAACTTTGGATTCAAGTAGTTAAAACCACTATAACACAGGGACGCAAAGAGTAATTCTCTCTAGTGTTTATATCCCCGAATAAACTTTCCGCGACAGATAAATTTAGAGGGTGTATGGAATTGAGTTTCAAAACAACTTATAGACTTATTAGCTTTTCTAAGAAGCCAATAATTCAATTAGTTGTTTGTCTAACCCAAAAGCACTTTCTGTTTTGGCTTTTGTTTTTTAAGGGTGGAAAAGCTGTTTTTGAAAAGTTAGAAATCCTGGCTTTTGGCTTTTAGCTTTTGGAGAAAAATTACAAATCTACTACCCATACAACCAATATTCACAATAAGTTAAGCGAAACACTTAAAAAAAACAATCTATTGACTTTTTTGACGTTTCTCATCTCAAAAGCTAATCCAAACACTTTTTTTACAACTCCTTTTCAAAAAGTAATAAGTCATAAGCCAATAAGTACTTCTGACCAAAAGCACTTTTGCATTTCCAAACTCAATCCCAAACACCCTCTTATACGATCTATCTTAAATGTGGCTTTGGGATAATGAAAAATTACGTAATGGTATTGTTGAGAATTAGATGTGATGATAATATTGCATGGGTTAAATAAACATGTATATTTCATATGCTGAATAAATATAATTTAGTCGGTTAACATAAACAAAAGTCAAGATACGTTTTTGAAAATAATCGAAAATATTAAAAGGAATTAGGTAAGAAAATAAATATTAAATAAACTGGATTATATCCTGAAAGTTTTTTCGGAATAGACAAATCTAATATGAAGTGTTAAAATATGTGTTATAATGTAAGTACTACGATATGAGAAACAACAATTTTAATCATGTGAATAAGAATGAAAATATATATTAAAAAGAAGATGTACGTATGGATGAGGAGTAGAGCCAGAAGCAACCATTGCAGGTAGGGGTGTTCAACGAATCGAATAACGAATTTTCGAATTATTCGAATCGAATTTCTCGAACTTTTTATATTTTTACCTGAATTCGTATTCAATTCGTATTCGTTTAAAATTCAATTTATTCGATTCGTATTCGATTCGAATAAGAAACTCGATTTCGAATCGAATTCGAATAAATTCGATTTAGTTCAAATTCAAATTCAGCATAAATAAGAAATTTTTTACTTTTAGTTTTAAAACTAACACAAACTCATTATTTTTAACATATAAAATACTAATCTACAAAATTGATAAACAACAATATGTCAAATACGGGAATAGTTAAAATAGTTGAGTGTATAGTCCGTTAGAGTTTTGTAATGTATAAGGTAAATATGTAAAATATGGTTATGGTAAAAGTTGTAGAGGCTATGGGTTCTTATAGTTTGACCAAAATTTAAAACTTCTTTTTTTCAATATGTATATTTGTGTATGTAATAATGTATATATGTGTATATATATTTAAAAAATATATGTGTGTAGTTTTTATTCGATTAGTATTCAATTTACCGGAATCGAATTCTTGGTAATCGAATCGAACTGACTCGAATTTCGAATTTTTCGAATCCGAATCGAATTCTGAACACCCCTAATTGCAGGGCATGATTGAGGCGGTAGTCTTAAAGGTGTGGCTTTTTTTATTTGGAAAAGAGTGGTTTTAACTTATTCTGTTCTGAATGAAAATAGAATTCCTATTTACTGGCTTAACCCGCTGGTGGTGGTGGATGGTGATGGACAGTGGGTGGTGGTGGTGGATGGTGGTGTTTAACCCGCTGCAAACTAAGAAGTGGTTGGGCTAAGTCGACACCAAGAAGAACTCACGCAAACGTTTTTTTAATGAAACCTCTACAAAAATACAAAGAGTCTGCACATGGCAATGTCTACGTGTGGTCTGCGCAGTGCAAACAGAAAAGCCTGCGCAGACCTTTTTTAGAAAAACAAATAGCACCTTAGACTATCCATTATGATCATCCCCTTTACCTTCATATTTTTTTAACATTATATAGACAGAAAAAAAAAAAGAACGAGAAAACAAAAACCATCATAACTGGTATATCCCACCAATAGCAATAGACTCGAGAGGGAAGGAAGAGAGAAAACACCATAAAGCTTTTGGGGAGAGCGGGTGTGGTGTTTCCGCCCCCCTCCCAATCCTACATGACTGCTTTCCGAGTCCGTTTCCCAAACCACAACAGATGGCCTTGTAGTCTGATATACATATCACTAAATTACTACTTATCTAGCTCTTGCTTGTATATGTTATCATGATGCTTACAATAACATCATGTTACACACCTCAACAATTTCTCATTTGCGCAATACACTAACAAATCTTGACAACAAAGTAAAGACTCCAACAATAACCTTTTCCTTCCAAAATCGCGACTAGCTTCTTTGATTTGTAGCAACTGATTATGTTTGCACTAAAAGGCGAGCTAAAAACTAAACGGTACATGCAAAAAAAAAAAAAAAAAAACATAACCCATGGAGATTTGAGGCCAAGTCTAAAGTGAAATTGTGTGGGTGAATGCAGAAGCCCATACTAAAACCATACAAGTGATGAAATGAATTACACATGTCTAGAATCCTGCTAAATGATGAACGATAACTTAGCTGCTACTGCTACTAGCCTACTACTACTAAACTTCAGCTGCCTGGGTACCAAGAATCCGGTCTCGACGTTCCACATATTCCAATGGGAACCAACCTGCCTTCCCTTCACACTCGCCTTCCGCCCAACCATTGGTTGACACCTGGCCATAACATAAAGTTAAGAACTGTAATTAAGATTTGCAGCTCACTGCTAAACCGAGTATAGAGGTAGCAAAAAACAGTACGGTTTGGCAACATGTCAAAACAAGTTAGGTTGGGCCAAACCGAAACACCCTATTTTAAAGGTGGGGGTGTTAATAAACCAATGAAACTACCAAAGCAAGTTAATCGATTCGGCCGGTTTGAGGTCCATGAGGTTCGACTTTGACGGTTTAATGTCAGGCCGACGGTTTTGGAACCTGGAACCGGCCGTTTAGCCTTTTATTTATTTGTTTTTTTTTTTCATTTTTAAAATATGCAGATATGTATATGTATTAGATGCTTGAACCATTTTCTTATTTTAAACCTTTTAAAACAATAAAGAACCGTAGTTAGCGGTCCGGGCCAAAAATTTAGTCAAAACTGCCAGAACCAGACTGCTAACACCCTAAAAATTAGTAATCGTTTATTCTTTCATGTTTGGACATTAGTCCTTTTTTTGTCTTTATAATAATTATTGCGCCATTTTATATAGTTTTTGTTTCTCTCAAAAGATGAATTTATTCATACTAATCTTAAAACTAAAAAACTGGCATAAAAACTTTTTGGACCTTTCGAACAACGACGTAGTCCCCAACCGTTAAACTCAGCTCAGCATCCGACTCTGCTTCATATGGATGTATGACCTATGGTTCAAAATTTTACAACAGTGAAATCCAGCCGTCATTGTTTAAACTACAGAATCCTGAAATTGGTTGCATACCTCTGCAAGGAAGTAGTCCATATTATCTGCTGCTGAGTTACCATTTCTTTGAGAAGCAGATACGCTATTCTTGGATTCATCATCAAGTGGTGAAACCGCAGCCTCTGTCGGAGAAGCATCAATCCTTTGACGTTCTTGCAACATCTAAAAAGACGAATATAAATGGGTCAATTTGGGTTATGATGTCTAAAAGTCACACAGTAAAAAATCTAGCTAAAAGAGGAAATAGGGTCAAAATTGTGAACCAGTGTACTTTATAACTAAAGCCTCCTAAACCATTTTAGTACAAAAAATATTATTTTAATAGTTAATTTATTATCATACTTGAAATACTAGTTGGTTAGAAAAAAAAAAAGAAAAAAGAAAGAAAAGAAAACTAGACAAAGTATTTTGGGTCAACCCAATGCCTGCTGTGATCACAGTAACTAGGGTATTCAACCCGTTACTCAACCCACCCGATCTGTCATTTTTGGCATCTTAGTAAGTAGGTTATTCATTAGTTGAACCGGACTAGAAGAAACCGAAATTTGAATTCTGTTATGAATTTTTAAACTGAGTTAGCATCCCAAAATTCGGTTTGTGAATTCGAATTTGCAATTTCCGAAACAATTTGACCATGTATTTGCATTTGAATTACAAAAAAAAAAATCAAATATTTTTAATTTATTTCTGCATATTATTTCTGTTTATGATTCGGTTTATTCAAAGCAACTACAATTCGAAGCAAATTCGAATTGGTTTTTTTTATTTCAAGAATTTCATATTCGAATAACCCGAAAACCGAGCCAATGAACACCCGTACTAATAAAGAGCGTGTTCTTCCTTTTTCATGTTAGAATCAGTGCTAGGTGTAATAGATACCTCGCCCTCAAGTCGATCAAGTATATGAACAACTTTTTCATAGTGATGTTTCTCTGCTTCAACCTTCAATTCAGGATGAAATAATTAATGCAACATTTCAATTTTAATTATCACGAAGAACTTTACACAAACATTAATAATGAAGTAACAACAGGCATAGATTAAAAATGCATAGTTTACCATGGTTATAAGGCGTTGAAGTGTTAACCTCTGTTGTTGAGCTTCTACAGCTGACATGGTAGCAACAGCTTCCTTACCCAATACACTCATGCTCGACTTTAGCTGTTGAAGTCTAGCTTGGGCAGCTTCAAATTTTGACACGTTATCAGGATTCCCATCAGATTCCTTCACTTTTGCTTGCCTTCTTGCAACTTCAATCACCTATTGTGATTCCATAAGAGTTACCGTTTGGATTAGAGGTGACTGATCAAAACTAGAATACGTCAAAATCGGTAAGTTAGGGTATAAGTCAGGTAAAACAATTTTTGTCCAAAATTTTAATTTGAATAAAATGATAAAGGAGGTTCTATTTTGTCCAAAATCAAATAACATATATATAGAGGAGTAGAGGACCACTCAATACACAACCAACTTGAAGTAAAAAAAATGCAAAGACCGCATAAATAAATGTACATGTTGCTTTAAAAGTTCAAATGTGACATAAGACATTTATGTAACCGCATAGCCACCTATTTCTCTACAAGTGCTTAAGCGGTTCTCTACCTAAAATTGATTATGTATTGAACACGCTTGTGTGTGTGTGCTAGCATTTTAGAAATAAGTCATATTAACCTGAGTTTCAGCTTCTTGTCTGACTCTGTCATATCTTTGTGCATGACGTCGAGCATCCTCCAAAGGAGCTCCAACAACCATAGCTCTTAAAGGTTCTGCAACCTATAGTTGAAAAAACTATTATATAAAAATATAGCATTATGATGTTGTGAATTAAGATAATGAATGAGGACATGGAGGTAATTTAACATCCAACATTTACATTTTGTCATAAAGGGTGTAGAAAGAATGAAGATGTGATTATGGGGTGGATAACTAAGATCGTATCCGAAATTGGAGAATAAAACTTGCGGGTCCCATTTACTTGATGCAAATATGAAGAACAAAAATGGGACGCACAAGATGAAACCGGGATATACTTCATGCATTATTTAAGGGTTCCACAAAATGGATAATGAAGAATATTCTTAACTCTCTTTTTCTTTGTGAGTCCCATAACACATATCAATTATCTTCATTTCAAATGGAACCCATAGGCACAATTGTTTCTACCCTTACACATTTATACCATACAAGACGACATCATGGTCACTGAATAGGACCATAGCATATAGAAAATCATGACAATTCTTTTAACAGCAAAATTTCAAATACTAAGGGAAGATCCAAGAAAAGGAAATGACATCCATGACAAATTGACCATGTAAATCAAAAAAGATAAATAAATTTCCACAATTAATGTGAGAATCACTGTAATTTAGAGGTGTTCATCGGCATGGTTTTCAGGTTATTGGGTTCGGTTTTAAACAGGTTTGGTTATCGGTTTGAAACCGAATATTGAACACCCATGTCGTAATTTGTGCAAGTTAAACTTAGTGACATCTTTGCATTAGAATAACTTTTAGTATAAGGGGTATGTTTGGCAAAACTAACTGGTGCCTGGTAGCTGGAACCTGCAAGCTGGTAGCTGGAAGCTTTTTAAATATATTTTGGTGTTTGGCAGAGTAGTTGGAGCTTTTAATAAAATGTATAAAATGACCAAAATGGGCATAATTAAAAGCTTGTAAAGAAGATTTTTATTTTTGAAATAGAATGGGTATTTGTGTCAATTACTAATTAAAAGCTTGTAGCTAGTAGAGATTTTTCTTAAAAGCTACTACTAGTAGCTTTTCACTATAGAGCTTTTTCTCCAACCTAAAAGCTTCTAGCTCCTTCAACCAAACAAGGCTTTTTATTGAGTAGGAGCTTTTTCTTAAAAGCTTGAAGCTCCTAAAAGCTCTTAAAAGCTCCTTGCCAAACATACCCAAGGTGGAGAAGTATCATTTACCTGGCTGCCAAGGGCTTTCAATAGATTTTCTCTTTCCCTTTCAATATCCATACGAGCACTACTGTAACTCATTGCTGCTTTGGATAGAGCATTACCACTGGTGCAAGTGTTCTCTGCTCCATATTTCCTGCTGTCTTCAGAGAGTTTAGTACCTATTGGCAAAAGTGCACACACATACGATCAGAGGTTGCAGTATGGGCCGGTTTGTGACGGATCCAAAACAAGTTGGGCTTAAACAATTCATTTTAGTACGGTCTAAGGGGGACAGGTCATAACGGGCCAGGCTTAACCGAGGAACGGTTCATCATCCATATTTCAAAAACAAATCATAAAGAACTTATGTTAGTTTGGATTGCAAAACAACGCTATTAGGATAATAATCTTGTTCTTTTAAAGAACAACTTATGAGGTTGTAACTTGTACTTGTATGCATAAAAATAGGCTTCGCGTGAGTTTCAATCCATTTGAAGTTCCGTTTGACCCATTTAAGATTAAACGGAATCAACTAGACCTCCATAAGTAAATGGTTGCAATTACACCTCAACAAACAGTTAGTGATATTATAATAAATCCTGATGGTAGTTTACACAATAGCTAGCTTACCGATTTCAACTTGCTTTGATCCAACTACAATAAAACCCTCAACACCACGGACGATGTCACGTTGAAAGTGCTGGTAAAAAAACAAGAAATCACATATAAGCTAAAAATTAATAATATAACGAATAAAAGCACAAAGTAACAAACTCAAACGTAGGAAACCTTTGCAGCTCGGGTGGATATGTAAAGCTTTTCAAGCTTTTGATGCTGCTGCAACTCTACTTCATTGGCTAGTAAATCTTCAGAACCTCCAAGTCCACCAGCAAATTGTTTGAGAACAGCCTAACATGTATTAGTACAAGCGGAAAAAAAAAAGTCAGCAATCAGAAAGTCAACGATTTGACACAAAAAACCAGCACAGTTCACAATCTTGAATTCTATTTACATAATGCACCTGCCTACAAAAAGGAAAAATGTGAAGGAAAGAACAAATAATCTGTCAAGTAATCTAACTATTTTTTTGGGATTTTTAACCTCCCAAGTCAAAATATGTTTTAACCATGGTTTAAAAAAACGCTTGAGGCGTGCGCCTCGAGGCGCGCCTCAAGGCGATTCGGTCTGAAAACGCTTCTGAGGCGGCGCCTCAGGTGTTTGAACAGTGGTATGCGCCTCACAGGACTGAGGCGTTATGAAAAGTTGCGCCTCAGGTGCGCCTCAGGGGGTTTTCAGGTATATTTTTGATGTTTTCGACTTTTTGTGACATTTTAAGTTTTTTTTATGTGTGTTTTTGATGAATTTGATGATGAAATTAGTTAGCATTTTATTTTTTGAAAGATATATAATTATTTATTTAATTTTTTAATTCCGCCTCGGGCTTACGCCTCGGTTCGCCTCGAGGCTTACGCCTCGTGAGGCGAAGGGAAAACGCCTCGAGGCTCGTTTCCGTTCTTTTAAACTTTGGTTTTAACCTCCCATATACACAAAGTTTAATGACCCCCTTGAAGGCCACATGCCTAGTGCAAGCTGTGTTTTACCTAATCTCATTAGTTAATCTCATTAGTTAGCACTTAGCAGGGTATTGGTAGGACCTGTGAGTTTTACCAATAACATGTACTTCCAATCAATTGAAAAAAAAAAAGTGCAATGACCTTGATCAAGACCATTGTCAAATGTCATTCAGTAAACCTACAACAATAATAATAATAATTTGGGAGCTTAGAACCATACTTTTGATGTGGGATGGAATGGGATGTTACATTGTTTCCCACTCAGGACAAGATACTACACAAAATTAACATGACTGTTTAGCTAATTAAGACTATCATTTGATCATTTTCCCGTCTCAGCCTCCGCTAACATTCTTGTAAACCATGTGTAGAACTGTAAATCATTGCCAAAATAGCAAATCTCACATTATTTTCTAGCATGCAATATGTCTTTTTTGGAGCAAATGGAACCTTGGTCTAAAAAAGACGCGCCTCTTATAGTTCTGAGTCAAAACTGATCAAAATTAGGGCGCGTAAAGGTTTATATGTAAAAACAAACCTACGGGATTAAGAAAAGCATTTGGTTGCAAATAAAGCTTATTTGGTTGTACATAGACGCGCTTAAGCCTACGCAATGTTATGAAACAAGGTCTAGACGGCCAAGTACTTGCCGAGTAATCGCTACAAGGTATAGCGCCGAGGCTATTTTCTTCAACTCTGCCTAATTACTCATAATCGATCAAAGGCGGCTTGGTTTAAAAAAGCGATAAGCATACCGAGGCGACAAGGTCTAAAAGCGAGGCGCAAAGCGAAAATTGATTATAAAATTTTATATATATATATTCAAAAGGTTTTTAGCATCCCCTAACTAAAATAAAGCTATAAATAAGGTTTATACATGTTTTAACAAATAAAAAACCTACATGTACTACCCATGGTTTAAAAAAACGCTTGAGGCGTGCGCCTCGAGGCGCGCCTCAAGGCGATTCGGTCTGAAAACGCTTCTGAGGCGGCGCCTCAGGTGTTTGAACAGTGGTATGCGCCTCACAGGACTGAGGCGTTATGAAAAGTTGCGCCTCAGGTGCGCCTCAGGGGGTTTTCAGGTATATTTTTGATGTTTTCGACTTTTTGTGACATTTTAAGTTTTTTTTATGTGTGTTTTTGATGAATTTGATGATGAAATTAGTTAGCATTTTATTTTTTGAAAGATATATAATTATTTATTTAATTTTTTAATTCCGCCTCGGGCTTACGCCTCGGTTCGCCTCGAGGCTTACGCCTCGTGAGGCGAAGGGAAAACGCCTCGAGGCTCGTTTCCGTTCTTTTAAACTTTGGTACTACCTAAAAAGCCTATTGTACAACATTTCACTGCACAATAAGAGCCGTGTACACGCCATATTTTGCCAAAAAAAGCATGCCTCAGGTGCACATCATGTACATTGTGCGCCTCAGGTCACCTAAAGCGCTGCTCATTGTGCCTCAATGCGCCTCGCGCCTAGGCACGCGTTTTAAAACCAAGAAAGACGATCAACCTCGGCTAGAATCAGATTTACTCAGTCAACACAGTACAAGTGTGATTAACAAAAAAAACATAATTTCTATGTCTATAATATTAATGAATAGTTTTTTTTGAAATACTTTAGTATTTGAAGGTATTTGAACATGTTTTGTTATAAGTATTAGCAAAATTGTAACATTCGAGACATACACAGTTCCGGAAAATTAATTTTTTTATAATTTAGCATGTCCGAGTACTAGCGACTCCCCAGTAGACGGACGTGAGGCTTTTGAAACCTAAAGGAAACTTAATTTTGCAAATAAAGTAGCTCTAATTTCAATGAAGCCTCTAATCATGGTACAGGACGACCTAAAAATTGAAAAACTAAACACAGTGTTCTACCGTTGTTCATATCAACTAAGATAGTGAAGAGTTTGTATAGATAGAGTAGAGTAGTGAGTCACCTGCTGTTGTCTAGCGACTTGTTCTCTGAGCTTCAGAGCTTGTTTTCGTATGGCATCCATATGCTGTGTTCCTTCCAACCACTGAAATGAAATTTGGGGACGCTTTTTTTTAATTCTTTCTTTGTTTGTTTGTTGTGGTCAGATGTGTGCAAGGGTTGTCATTTGTCAACAAAAAGTGTGACTATGACGTTTCGTTTTCAAACCTACTTCAAATTCAAATCAAACCACTCGTTTGTTGTTTGTGACGGTACTGGTATTTATTATAGCAAGAAAGCTCTTGATATGTTTAAAATGATGTTAATATTTGTTTTGCATTGATTGGAAACTAGAAAAATAAATACGGGGTATATGTACAGATATTGGTATTGATGTTGTTTGTTGGAGTTGATTCGTTTTGTCACTGTACTGGTAAGGTACCGACACTTGTATAGCTTACGACATCAACATGGCCGGCTATGGCCCAAGCCGGGGAGGCCATCCGGCTTGGGTCTATTTTTACCGGGGCACAATTTCTTTTTTAATAAATTTCCTACATATATGTGTGTATTTTTTTTTTTTTTTTTTGAAATAGATAGCCCATTTAACACTTAAAGTTGGGCCCAATGATCAATTTAAAACTCATAAATTATTAAACCAAGACTCATAACATTTATAAGCCCAATACCTATTTAACCTAGTAAAATAAGAAAAACAACGCTATTCACCTATTCTTTCTATTTGTTGAGTACTTGAGTTTTGTGTATTTTTTATATTTGTTGTTGGATTGATGAACTAGTATTGCAATTAAGTGTTCTGTTGTGCACTAAAATTGAGTGTAATTACTTATTAGGTAAGTTTTACATATTTAGAATTGGTGGGTTTTGTTAAAGCCTAAGGGACATGTTTTAACGGCTCGGATAGGGTACGTAAATACTTAGAGATGCCTCTAAATATCAAAAAGTTTTTATACTTCTAATACAACTACATTTTCAACAAAATTTATACTGGAATGCTGAGTAAAAAAATATTAAACACATATGCATATTTGTGTTTCTTTTTAGACAAAATTGCACTTTGTGTCCTTAATGTATGGCAGAAATTATGAAACATGTTCTTTATTTTATTTTTTTACATTTTATGTCCAAAATCTCTTTATTTATTGCATATTGTGTCCTTTATCACTAACTGGTGTTAAAAGTCTCTGTTAACTTCATTAAACCCAGGGGTAAAACAGTCCATTCACGCCCCTAATCCACCATTTTTCTTCATTTAATCAAATAATTTTTCCAATCACATCGAATTGATGCTTTGTATAGAGGGACACCGATTCTCAGGTACTGTAGGGGAATTAGAATCAAAACCTGAGAGTCATGGTATCACTTTCATTCATATTGAAACAAATCGATAATTTTGGAGCCAAATTTCATCTCAAACTTTAATGGCAATTTTCAGAAAATAAAGTTTCCTAATGAATCAATTCAATCAGCCTTTGGAACCACTATTGCTTAGAATTATATTTAAAAATTTAACAGAGTAGTGGAAACTGTTAGCAAACTAGTGGTCAATAAGGAACGTGATAGGAATGAACTGTTTGCAAAGAGTCACACCTGCACGCATTTAAATTACAGTTTTCCACAACAGACCGATGTCTGGGTGCATAAAGATTCAAACTGTTTGTGTTAATTATTAACTGAATTGGGGTTTTCAGTATTGAAGGCAGGGGACGACAATATCACAGTAATATGGGGTTTCAACCAGACTTTGCCAGCCGGAGCAGACTCAAACCTACAGATCGTTACGAAGTGATAAAGGTTAAACCTACAGATCGTTACGAAGTCAACCTACCTTCAAATGGTTGTTTTTGAAAAACCCTTATTTGATTAAATGAAGAAAAATGGTGGATTAGGGTTTGAAATATGTGCTGGTGAGTCACATACATTAAGGACACAAAGTGTAATTTTGTCAATAATCTATACTACATCATAAAGGATGAGAGATGGCTAAAATAGTCACTTCATGTCAATTTTAAGATGACATACAAAAGGTCACAAGGTAAACAACTATCTTTTTGCCAAATCCTTCCCTTTATGCCCCTATGTGCAACATTTGATTACAATTGTACAAATGACTAATGACTTTTCCTTTTCTCATCTTCAATGATGAATTAAAATCAACATCCCTCAATTTAATCTCTAAAACCCCTCATACCATTGCCTTATCACACCATTTTCTTTATTTCTCTTAGAAGCAGTCATCGAATGATATTGTTCAACACTTGTAGTCTGTCACACCCTGCCAACGCGGAAACATGGGGATGCGACGACCGAAAAGTTTTCAAGCACAAGGTCCAAGCAACACACTTTTTATTTAAATATTACCACCGTAAAGGATGGATATTGTCATTAATTATCTAAATATCACCATAAGGATAAAAAAAAAAGAGAATATTGTGATGACTCTCGAAATCAAATAACATATGATTGACAAAGAAAACCCATCGGAGTGGTACCACGTAGTGCTTGCTCGAACCCTTCCGTCAAATCCCTGTGGCCCTCCATACTAGTTACCTGAAACACATGCATAACAAGTTTTGTCAACAATAATGTTGGTGAGTTCATGGGTTTGTTTGTAATATGTAAAACCAACGTGTAATTCGTGCATGACCAATCATGAGCTAGCTAAGCAAATGATCACTATGCAAACCATGAGTCCCGTAACCAAACCTCTTGACTGTTGTGCCTCGCGCATTGTACACTAAAGACAATGTATGTATTGTAGAATACTAACACTCTTTTGTATGTAACCGGTTAGAGCGACTAACCAAGAGTGGGGGTGTCAACCCAATAGATCTATTAAAGTGTTCCATGGCTAGATGTTTAGCTAATGGTTACAGTAAACGTTTGTACGAGGACTAGTGAGCTCATGAACCAATATGTCTCATGTTCCACATGGCAGTCACAATAGAATGTACACATACTTGAAAATGACACAAGTATTGATGCATGTATTTCCCCCAAAATGTAAAATAGTAAAATGGGGCCATGAAAACTCACCTGATGATGACGTAAGAGGTCTAGTGAGCTTGTAGATGGTCACCGTCCTGACAAATGATACCCTATGATCATTATGGACATGGTAAGTCACCCAGAGGTTGTTTATCATACAAATTGTTCACCCGACACTTGTGGATTATTGTGTTTAGTGTGTCTTAGTGTACGTGCCATTTGTTTGTGTTCTATAAAACATATAGTTCCAAAACTTTGATGTTTTGAAATGGTAGCCTCCATGGTGAACTAAAATGGGTCCCATATGTTGTTTGGGTCGTATGTTAGCATCAATTCACCATGTGTGGTTGGTTTTTGAGAAAACATTACTTAACACATGTCTATTCCCTTTTTAAAGCCATGGGTAAAGTAACACATGTTTCGGCTCTTGTTAACACATGTTTATTAGCTATAGCCGAAACAATGCCCTTTCTATGCTTCAAATTTGATGGTCACTTGTATTAAAGGTGATCGATTTAAATTGGTTAAGATAGTGCTTAGAGTTTTTAAGGTATTCTAGCAACTCTTGTGATTAAACCGATTATATAGTGATCCATGGAAAGCCTAAACCTTTTGATCATGAATCAATGAGTTTTGTTAATCATAAGCCGATCACTTGTGAGTGATCCTAACATTACAACCTATTCTAGTAGTGCAAGGGTCGATGGTTGGTTAACTAGATGTGTTATTATTACAATATGGTGGTTAGCTTAGTGAATTATCATTAAGTAAAGCAATGTATGTGACTTGTGTGTGAGTATAGGACCGATTGCTTGCTAGCAAGGGTTAAAGGGGTTGAGTGATCATACTAAGCCGATTATAGAAGACTTGTGGAGCTTAGATTACTTACCTAGTAGAGCAAGGTGAGGATGGCTGATAGTTAAAGCCTTCGGGTCTCCTAGTCTCCTTCCTGGCTTGCACTTGATGGCTCTTGAGGTTGTTAGAGGGTGTTCGGCTATGGTTGAAGGTTTCGAGTGATATGGATGGTGAAAGGTTTTGGTGTGGCAAGAATGGTGATCCATAGTCCTCTATATATAGTGGTAGTTTTGGTTATCAAGGCTTCCTATGATGAATAATTTAGATAAGGCTTACTAGTTTAGTGAAAGTCTCGAGGTGATGAGTTGTTGATGGTTGTTTATTAGTCGATTGTCCTCTTGTTGTCCCTCCTAGGCTTCGGCCGACCCTTCTTAATCATGGAAGAGGTATAGCTTCTTGTTTAGGGATCATAACTAGATGAGTGTCTTGCCACTTTGGGGGGTGATAGTGACAAAACATGGTGACAAAGATTGCTTGTGACTTTGATGGTGGCATGCTCTCTTGAAGCCGATTGGTTCTCTACATTTAAGGAAGTCCTTGAGGTAAAGTAGGGAGAGTTGACTTTGCTATTTTGGTGAAAGAAGTTGACAAAATATATAGGGTGTTTGGCTTGGTATTTGCGGCCGAAAGAAACAAAAGAAAAAGGGGTTTCTTGTTTGGGTAAACACTAGCTTATAAGAGTTGGTTTGTAGACTTCTGAGATGGTGTAAATAGAGTGACTATCTTGCCTATATCTAGTTTCCAAGTTTTCGGCTCAAAGAGGACAAATAAATGGGGAATGTTGAGTGTGAGGCATAGAGATTGACAAGGATTTGGAAGGTTATTTGTTAGTGTAAAGTGTTGTCTTTTGTGGTTTGTGGTTTGTCTTTAGCCGTGTGATGTGTGGGTATGTGTAGGTTAGCTTGTTAAGTAGGATGTGTGTATGAGTTGTCTTGTTGAGAGTCCTAGATCCCTTGTGTGCTTGTGACTCTTCGGCCAAGTTCATAGGGAAAGACAAGGCATCAAAAGTTGTAGGATAGCTAGTTATGTGTTTGATTGTATCGATGATTAAGTAGTTGTGCACAAAGGGTGATAGACTTGAGATGCCATGCGTGTATATGTGTATGTGAGTGAAGCTTTATGTTAAGTGGTTTTGTTGTGATTCAAAGCTCATAATATTTGGTGAATTAATCGACCTATACTTATGTTAATGATGTTGAGATTGTACATTGTGTCCATTAAGTAGCTTCTAGTTACCCTTTGGTATAGGAATATCATTGGGTCTCATAAGGGTGAATGTTGATTAAGTTTAGTGCCTCTTAATGACGACATTAACATGTATTTTGTTTCATAGGTATCATGTTTTTATTAAGTCATATCCCATGGTGATTCTTGTGTTCACATACGTGTGTTAAAAGTGAGCTATCATGTGTTAGGTCATAATAGCCTTGTGTAATGTTTGTTTTGATGATTGTTCGGGTGTTGTATAACTAAACAAGTGTACCATATTGAGTTTTCTGATTAACTCTGGCCTCACTAGGCTGGGGGGGGGGGGGGCGGGTATAGTGTACTTAAACTGTCTAAATATGCACATATAATAAGGCAGCAAGTGAATTATGTACGGACGTTGACCTGGTTCATTAACTGTTGTCACATAGTCTTGCACTATCGATTATTATGTTGGTAAGCCAATACTTGTAATCTTGTATATTCTTTATGTATATTTAGTTATTTAGTTTTTAAGCTTTTTGTTAGTTCTTATATATGTTTTTCTCATTATTTTGTCCGTGTTTTCTTTTACATTCTTTTTATTTCAATTTCTGTAAATTGTGGTTTCATATTTATCATTCAATTGAATTGTTTATTTTTTAGGATCAAATTTGTTTTGTTTTGTTTTGGAGACATCACAGCTCATCAACCCATTTCCATGTACACATATTTTAGTTTATGTTATATTCTCTAAAGTACACGTATTTTCTTCTACGGTTATAATGTGATATTCGCTTCCAATTGTCATTTTCGTTTTACCCGCATGGTTTACAATAAGGAGAGGGAAGCAAATCCCAGCTTATTGACATTTGATAGTGATGTGTGTGAAAGATTTATATTGTAATCTATCTTGTCAACGCGCATAAGCACACTCATAAGAGCTAGAAACCGTGTCTTTCAGTTAACTACTCATATGATGCGTTGAGCTGACCTTGAGCACCGCGCCCCTGGCGCGCACCTTTGACAACTTAGATTATAATTGGTGCTCACAGTCATGCATTCCTATGTCATCATTTGAGTATAAATTTGAAGTTTTGTTGATTTCACTTGAAATTTTAAAAATAAATTACAAAATTTTCTCAATTTACTTTGAATGATAACATTAGAGCTTTAATGGCAATTTTCATTTTTTATAGATCCTAACATTATTAGGGGATGGCAAAACAATCCGAGCCCGATTGGAAGTTTGAAATATCACGCATGTATATCGCATTGGCGTGTTCGATGGGAAGTTCGGTTGGGCAAATTGTGACTGTGTATCGCATAAGTGTGTCCGATAGGAAGTTTGGTTGGGCCAATTCATGGGAAAAATAATCTTTGTTGTGTTAAGAAAAACATTATAAACAAAGAATAAGATTACAACTACGACTCACCTGTGTAAATAAAAGAAGAAACATAAATGATCAAATAAGACATCTTAGAATCGATTACATCGCAACTGTAAATACTCGAGGTTGTTTTTTTAAGTTTGGGTTCGAGAGTTCTGTGAAAAAATTACCCTCTTCTAATTTGGAACTAATGCTTTAATGATTTTGATACTTATTTGACATCTTTGTGTTTCTTAATTTACAAGTATGTGTATTGGATCTTTATGACACTAAAGTTGAATTTGCTAGGTAAAATTTGTTTCCTAGAAGGATTTTCCTCTCAAATTCTGGTGTTACTTTAATTGATCAATGACTGTGTGTGTATATAAATAAGCAAGAGGAGGACTTGCTTAAGAAGCGTCAAGAACTACGCTCCCCATATCATTTTCTTAGAACTTTATACAATAAGTCAACCAATACGAACCAAACTTGAAGGAATACATGTTTGTCGACAGGATTTACCCGCTGCAATGCGCGGTGGGAAAACTGCTAGCGTATTACAAGTTTTTTTGGATCCCGCTGCAACGTGCGGGTAAACCCACTAGTATAGCATTAAAGATTCATCGCTATAGGCTTAAAAAATCTTAAATTAATCGTATTTTGCCATGTTCACTATGTAGCTCCATCTAACATTCCTATTCTCAAACCATGAAGTAGGTATGAAGTCAAGGAAACAAATCCAACGGTCAATTGGGACCCACACAATTTTCAAAATTCTCTCGATTTCATCGGTGGGTGAGAAGCCAACCCCACCGATCTATCATCACCGATGCCACCTCACCGACACAGACGTAATCAAAACATCGAACCCCACCTTAGTGCCACATCCCACCTGATAGAAATAAGTTTCAATAACATGAATAAAATTTTAGAATTCAAACAAAATGGATAACGACGATGGAATTGAGATACAAAAGTTCACCACTCAATCCAATCGAAAGGCAATCTAAACACGAGTTTAGGATATAGATAACACCACCCAAACTTATGAAACACAACAAAACAAAATAATTCATAAAACCAAAAACACCACCTTTCATTGATTCAAAAGTTTAATACATATAGGAAACTGACGTCCTAACTTAAACTTAAAGGGAATTAAAACAACTAGGTATCACATAGAAAGCTAAAAGTACAAACATTAAAAAAAATTAATCACATGAAACATGATATAAAAAGTGGGATAAAATTGTAGGTGGTGAAACGTGGGGCATACAATCGTGTGTTCCCTTCAGCCTTCCCAATGAAGCACCGGTTGACCCAATTTAAACCATGTGTTATTACTGATCGCGGGTTATCATACGAAAACTCAACGGCTGAATTTATTGTATTTCCCTGCGGCTAATTATTGCTATCACCACCGATCCATATACACCGAACCCATTCTGTCCACGCTAATTCTTTTTGTTGTTATACAACCGATCATGTTTCAACAGATAGAGGTTCCGATATCACTCATATTTGGTATGCTAATTTATTTATATTTAAGGTCATCTAATTTGAGCAAGCTCGCCTCGAGAATTATACGATATGCTCGATTTAAAATTTATACTAGTTCATTTCAAGTGAATTTATTTTATCTTATTTTATTTTCTTTAAGCGGCCAACAAATCAAACCCAAGCAGTCTCGGATATCCCAAGTCGACAAGCACTAATCCCGAGGAAAACCCAATATCACACCCACCCATAGGCATGACGGTGAAATTGGTAAACCCATCTAGCTCAAAAATATGCAACAGTGAATTTATATTATTTATTTAAAAAAACTCTAATTTGTTATTGTAATTGTAATACCGTTGAAAATGGCGGTTATGTTTTCAAATATTATCAAACCAAATTCTTCTGGTTCTCCATTAAATTCGTTTCTTAATCTTCATCACCTCAAATATCTTCAATCAATTCTTTTGTCTTTCTCTCACTAGAATCATGTTATTTGATTGTATCTCTATCTTAATTACCGATTTTGCATCCTCCTTAGACCTTTCTTCCACCTCGATCGATGTTCGATCAACCAAAGGTTTGTTTCCTACTCCTAATTGCTAGTTATTGCGTATTGCATTGTTTGATTCATGCCTTCAAGGTAATGATTGATAGACGTATCGTGTTATGGAATTGTTTGATGATGATCATGCGATTTTTTTTAATATGTTAGGGTTTAATCAAAATCAAAAACCATACTAATTGATTTAACATAAGGGTAGTAGTAACACCTAGGCAACTCTCACATCGGCCGTTGACAAGAATAGCACAAACCGAATCAATCACAATAATTGATTTAGTCAAAACTGTTATTTACTTACCTTTTGATTTGGTTTGTGGTATTCTTGGCTTTGGTAAAGCAACAGTTAAGCGTGCTCAGGTGTAGCAGTATTAGGATGGGTGATCTGTAGACAGTGTCATCCTGGGCAACCAAAAACAAATTTGTGAGTTCCTTGTGGGCAAAGCAGACAATATTGGTTGGTGTGATGTTACAATAATTACATAGGTTTACATCAAATGTGTGTAACCTCGTGGGAAGTCTCCACGTGAGCAATTGAAAACAAATCTGTGAGCTCCTTGTTGGAAAAAACGGAAAATATTGGTTGTGGTATGATAGGCTGGATCAGATGTTACAATAACCACATAAGTGTACATCAGATACCGGATTGTAAAGATGTTTTTTGCAATTATTTTGCAGATATATACAAGAAACTAGGCCATTTAAGTGTTCTTGTAAGGACAATATTTACAATGGAGTCAATTAGTGGAGATGAGATGGATGGACCAGACGAGAAGATTTTCGTGTGTGTAAGGGTGAGGCCTATGAATGCAAAGGAAATCGCTAAGAACGATTCTTCTGATTGGGAATGCATAAGCAACAACACTATTATATACAAGAATGCCGTGACAGAACGATCAAAGCATCCAAATGCCTACACATTTGGTAAGCAATATATCATAAAGAATATATGTCCTTTTGCATGTTTAAGAAAAGTATAAAATAGGTTCACGGTTCATATGCAACCACGTAAAAATGGTAGCATATAAGGTAACATAGTTTGGCATGATTTACCTTCTTGATAAAGTAACTAAGTTTATGATAAAAAGCCTCAAATAACATTGTCTAATAGTTGCCAAGATGACATGACCTATAATATTTTGGCAAGTATTACCAAAGTGCGGTTACTTGATGAGTTGATTATACGGGTATATAACGACCACTTTATGGTTACTTTTATTTTCCTAAAAACGGGTCGTATTTAAACATAAAGTGGTTAACTATAAACTCACCTAAATAATAAAAAAAAAATAGTCATAATGTGATTATTGATCGGACCTAAGGCTATGGTTAGCATTTCATTACTATGCAATTATGTAAACTGATAAATTTTGGAAGTTAGTTATCTTTTTAAGGGTAAAGACAAAGATAGTGACCCGAACCAGAAATCAGATGAACTAGGCAACCTTTGTATGCAATAATCCTGTTTAGTAACGAGTAACGACCTGGTTGCATGTACATTTATACTTTCACTGTAATGTTTGTTTTGGAAACAGACCGGGTATATGGGAGTGACAGTACAACTAGACAAGTGTATGAAGAGGGAGTCAAAAGGGTTGCTCTTTCTTCCATCAATGGCATCAACTGTAAGTGTTAATGTTTTTATTCAGTTATTTGAATCCTGACTTTAAATTTTGTCACCCATTATGTTGTAAATAAAATTATTTCTTCAGCAAGTATATTCGCGTATGGGCAGACAAGCAGTGGGAAGACATATACCATGAATGGCATCACTCAATATGCAATATCAGACATATTTGACCACATAAACAAGGTAATCTAGTAATGGGTCATTCCATTTGGAACTTAACAACTTATTTATGCTTTTGTTTTCAGCAAATTGACAGAGAATTTGTGTTGAAATTTTCGGCCATTGAGATTTACAATGAATGCGTCAAAGACCTTCTTAGCGCAGATGGTACTCCACTTAGACTCCTTGATGATCCAGAGGTGAGTATTATCTTATTAATCACAAAACGTCGATTAATTAAATAAAAATCTAAACTTAATCTCGTGGTTTTTGCTGTCATCAGAAAGGGACAGTTGTCGATAAACTCACTGAAATCCATTTGGAGGACTGGACCCATCTAATGGAACTCCTAGCCGTGTGTGAAGGTAATAGCAATTTTACATTATCTATAATCAATCTTATCTTAAAACAAGAATGTGGACTGATAATTCATTTGTAAACATTTATAGCTCAAAGAAAAATTGGGGAAACATCATTGAATGAAGTGAGCTCCAGATCGCATCAGATCATTCGACTGGTACATATCTAATACTTATCAACATGAACAAAATTGCACTTCTTAAATCATGACTCAATTAATTTTCAGACTATTGAAAGTACAGCCAATGAATTTTCATTGAATGACAGTGCAAGCACTCTTACAGCTACTGTGGTATTGATGCTTACTTTAAATATTATTGCACCATCTTATATATTTCTCCTAGTTATAGATTCTTGAAGTCAAAATGAATAATATATAAATTGTTTCTATTTTTATTTTATTATTTTTCTGTAGAATTTTGTTGATCTAGCAGGAAGTGAACGCGCTTCTCAAACCTTAGCAGCTGGCAAACGGCTGAAAGAAGGTGGCCACATAAATCGCAGTTTACTAACACTAGGAACTGTTGTCCGCAAATTAAGGTTTATATTTCCATTGGTTTATGTTACATTTCTCAGAAGATAAAAGGGATAGGTGGTTATTTTAGGTAACTAACTTTTACATGACCATACAAAACCATCAAAGTTTCAATGTTTTTTTATATAATGTAACCAGCTTTCAAAACTTTCGACCTAAAGTAACTTTGTCCGGCCTATTGTCAAAATATATTGTGACAAAATGTGTTCGTTAACTTTTGGCCATGTTTGACTTTTTTCCTTTTCAACTGTTGGCCCAGGCACTTGAATTCCTTCACAGGTTACACAAGATATTAATAATTCGACTCTTTTATTAATCAAAACTGGAAAACAAACCACGCGTTACAGTGAACCCTAATCATTTATTCATATTAAACATAAAACTTTCTCCCTAAGCTACTTTCATAATAAACTTAATTATCTTTTCACATGTGAACCGATTCACCCCTGGACTTCTTGGTTCACCCGTGTAGCTCCTTGAATGTTGAGATTTAATAGAGAGAATTTAAGAAACTTGCTATATTATCAAAGAATCATCCAAATACAAATGAAGGGGTATGGGGCTATTTATATGTGGTGAAGGGGTATGACACCCTTTAGTGAACCGGCACAATGGTTCAGTTTTAACCACCATAACCGCCACAACTATAGGTTATACAATAATAATACTAATTTACATACTAAACTTAGGATAATCAAATATTATGTCCAACATTGAACAATCAAGATTAACACCTTTGGAAACATGAGGCCTAAAACTGATTATCCTATGTACATTAACTGCAATGTCTTAGAACTTTGATGTTTTTCTTTCTAGCTGAAATAAGTTGTTTACTCACTAAGAAAATTCATACCAAAGTTTGTAGTCTTTTGTAAAATACAACCACACACACTCCATGCACAAGAAAAAAATTTCATTTTACCTGACATTAGATTTCATGCTCTTCAAAGTTATGAGTCTTTGCTTATCCTAGTGAAAACTAACTATTTTCTAATTGTCATATTGGCTGGATGTAGCAAAGCGCGAAACAGTCATATTCCATACAGAGACTCAAAACTAACACGAATCCTACAAAATTCACTTGGAGGAAATGCAAAAACAGCCATAATATGCACACTGAGTCCTGCACATACTCATCTTGAACAGTCAAGAAACACACTGCTCTTTGCTATGTGTGCCAAGGATGTAAAATCAAGTGCCCAGGTTAATGTTGTCATGTCGGAGAAGGCATTGGTGAGACAGTTGCAACAAGAAATGACTAGATTGGAAAATGAACTAAAAAACTTGTCCGGGTCGACAAATGATTCTGAAGTAATAATCAAAGAAAAGGAAGATCAAATACAAAAAGTGAGTTGTGATGACCCTAAACACTGTTAAAAGAGTTATTATTTGTTTATAAATAGTTGATTAAAATAACGTCTTATAACCCGTCTCCTTTTTACTAAATTTTGTTAAGTTGACACAAAAAAATAGTAATATTTGTTAATATAATTGCCAATTAAGTTGATAAAATCCTTATATTGTCTTACAGATGGAGCAAGAAGTAAAAGAGTTAACTAAGGAACGTGATCTTGCTCGATTGCGCCTTGAGGAAATATTACGAGCAGCTGGAGTTGATCAAAATGTACTGCCATGGGTATGCAATCTATTTTCCCTTAACCAAAAAGGGACATGTTCTTTTCAGAAAGAGAAAATAATAATATGTCGAGAATCGTGAGAACTAAGAACCACATAATGTACATGTATGTAGTGCAAAAAGATAATCAGAAGTATAATGCCTCATGTATCACATTCATAAGAATAGGTGCAAATGAATTATGCGATTCTCGTGGTTCTCAATATAGTATTGGTATTGAAACGTACGCCCTATAACCTTAGGAGCCCTAATGAAGTAGCAAACCCACATGCAAATTTTATTTTTAAACCGTCGTATTATCATGCAGGTTGACTACGGTTCATGGGATGGAAGTTCAGTAGCTAGTCATCGACGCAACGGTTCATGGGATGAAAGTTCGGTTTCTAGCCACCTACGCAACACTTCATGGGATGAAAGTTCGGTTTCTGGCCACCTACGCAACACTTCATGGGATGAAAGTTCGGTATCTGGCCACCTACACAACGGTACATGGGATGAAAGTTCGACATCTGGCTACCTACGCAGTGGTTCATGGGATGCGCATTCCACATCAGACATGTCTGATGTGGTGATCAACCCTCCTCTTCTCCCCACTGCTACAGTCAACACATACAGTTTTCCAAAGAACCATAAACTACACAATCCAAAAGAAGACCACTACGTTTTTGATAATATCACCCCACGTGAGTTTATGAACCAGTATTTCGGGCCAGGCTCAACCAAGGAATGGGACAAGACTTCCCAAAAAAACAGGTCAAGTACAGATTCAGTAGATAGCTTCAAAGAAGTGGAAGAAGTTATTGAGAAAGATATATCAGATGGCAATGCCGGAAATTCACAGGTTGATCAATCTCCATCAAACAAAGATGTAACATGTTTAAGGCCTCCAACTTTAACAAGAAGCACAAGTTGCTCTGCAATTGTTGATGGTGATTCATCATCTTCTCCTGTATCTGAAAAGAAAGCGATTGTTGAATCGAAATCAGATTCGGATCTTAAGAACTTATGTAGACAAGACTGTAAGAGATCAACTATGAATGCTGATGAGAAAGAAATGCAGCAGCAGCAGCAGCAGCAGACCGATGGGCGCTTTTTAGACCTTTCTCCATCATCTAGGACACTTGAAAAAGTAATGGAGTATCATCTTAGTGGCATGTTTAAAGATTGCATAGTAAGGATTTTGCTCTCACACCATCATCACATCAACTTCCTTAAAAAAATATTTTTAGATATTACTTTGGCCAACTTTCGACCCATTTGACTCTCCTATTCATTTCACCATTTGTTTGACTGATAAAACATAACCCAAATAAACTCTGGCCGACTTTCGACCCATTCATTTGTTTGATTAATAAAATATAACCCAAATAACCCCATTCTTGATACAAAGACGATGTATTTTGTATCGTTTATTAATTAATAATAATAATAATAATTCATGTGAAGGGTTCACCGAAACCAATAAAAGCCGGAGATGAAATGAAGGAGGGTGAAAAAGAGTGGTGTTCACTGTTTGAGGAGCAAAGAAGGGAGATAATTGAACTTTGGAATGAATGCAACATACCATTGCTTCACAGGACCTACTTTTTCTTGCTTATCAAAGGTGATCCGTCAGATTCTGTGTACATTGAAGTCGAACTTAGACGCCTATCATTCCTCAAACAAACACTAGATCATGTTTCAAGGTCATACTTCATTTCTCTTTTAGTATTCCTCATTTTGATAAACCCGATCAATGCATTTGTCCATACATTTTAAATTAAGTCCCATTTTTTACATAAATTGTTTTGAGTTTAATGATGTTTATTATGGGTGAACAATTCATCCATGGGTGCATGCCGAGAGTGTTTATAAACCATCCAAATCGAAGCAAGTATGCTGCTGGTTTGAGATTCATACAATTCGAGCTTTGGCAGTTCAACAGTGGTTTAACCTTTGTTGTTATTATTTTTCTTTTGAAACATTCAGTTATGTATATATGTTACATCATGAGTCATCTTTGTCATTTTAAAAAATGTAATACAGACTAACAATTTTGAAATAAAAAAATATAAAAAATAAAAAATTGGTTCAACCAAAACTGAACCACTAAAACCGGCCGATCCACCCAACCAACTTGGCCAGTTTGGTTTGTCGTTTCCCAAAACCGTAGCTAGCCAGAAATTTTGTCAAAACCGGATCATGAAGCGTTGATGGTCTAATGATGTTTGTTTGTTGATAACAGTGCAAGGGCGCTGACTCTTGAGAGGGCAACGCTGTGCAGGAAGCTTTTGAGCAAATTCACATTGAGTGAAAGAGAGAGCTTGTTTGCGAAGTGGGGAATCGACTTGGAATCCAGAAACAGAAGATACCAGTTGGCTCAATTATTATGGTCAAAAACAGATGATCTTGTGCATATTAAGGAGAGTGCAGATATTGTTGCAAAGCTTGTCGGGTTCGTTGAACCAAACGCGCCAATGGAATTATTTGCATTGAGTGTCGCGGCTCCCAAACAAGAATCCCAGAGCGGCTTTTTCTCTTCATGGAGAAACGCCCTCTCTTTGCTAAGATATTAAGTCATACCCAAATACTATCCAAGTACTGAACTCATGCACTGTAACCGAACACTAAGATAGTAAGCCATAATCTAACCCTGTAACCAAAACCCGAGTAACTTTTTGGCGGCGCAACTTGTTACCCACTTACCTACCACCTTGATGTAAATCCGTGTTATTATAAAATTATGTTAGTAAAAAAAAATAAACTTTAGATTTATATTATGCCCATGGGTCAAAACCATTGTATGTTTGTACTTCATGGAATAAAGTTTCTTCTTTCAGCATTTTAATATTAAAAACATGTCATTGTGTGATGTTAAATGGTTATAATTAGGGTGAGTAGGAAAATTAAAGAAAGCTGGTGGGTCAGATTCAGCAATCTACCATATCGGTTCGATTATGGGTACTAGTGTAGTTACATTTATAAAGTCGTATTAACTAAAACGAGCCAGTAGATAACTGTCGTGTGCCGTTTCCTTGGGTCCATTCCCTACGTTGCCATGCTCCATACAATAGCCGTATATATCAGATGATACGTGGGGCGTTTCCAGTTCATTTAATTTTGGAAAATGGAAATAAATAATCCCAACTATTAACTATTGGCCAATAACAGTCCCAACTACGAAAATCACCAATATTGGTCCCAACTTTCGACATATTGGAAACCAACGGACCCAAACTAACGGAGTTAGCCTCCGTTAGTGTGATGCTGACGTGGCATGCCATGTAGGATGCCACGTATGATCATTTTGCCATGTGGCATGCCACGTAGGATCATTTTGCCACGTGGCATGCCATGTAGGATGCCACGTAGGATCATCTTGCCACCTAAGCATGCCACGTCAGCATCACACTAACGGAGTTAGCCTCCGTTAGTTTGGGTCCATTGGTTTCCAATATGTTGAAAGTTGGGATCAATATTGGTGATTTTTGTAGTTGGGACTGTTATTGGCCAATAGTCAATAGTTGGGATTATTTATTTCCATTTTTCCTTTAATTTTGCATAGTGGTAGTTATTTTCCTAAATGTTAACTCATCTCCAGTTCTTGTAATCTTGCATAGTGCTAGTAGTTATTTTCCTGAATGTAAGCTGTAGTGGGTTAGTGATTCAGTTCAAGCCTTTGTTAAGTATGAGCCTATGTGTTTTGAGTCTCGGTATGATAAATGATATGAATTAGCTATCATAATCCTCTCAATTATCTCTATATTTCTTCTTGTTTCCTCTCTTGCCAGTTTTGTAAATATCAATTGATATCAGCGCCAGTTCGTCTATGCACCCTTGTGACAAATCGATGCCCAAGTTCCGCCAGTGGATACACGAAGCCTTGGCACAACAGCAAGAATCGTGGGCATGATACAAGTCCCGTGTTGACTACCAATTTCAAACAATCTTTCAGTTTCAAACAATGCTAGCCGAAATTCAAGCTATCTGCGGCTCCTATACCCAAGGCACGACTTCCTCTACTCTACACTCCCAAAACCGCCTCCTTTACACAACAGGCACATCTTCCCCTACACACCCAAAAGCGACCCGTCCCACATTTTGAATAATCAAAAGTTTCCAAGATTTAACATTCTTTGATTCGGTTCTAATAAAGTTTGTCGGATACCTCCCAAGACAAAAAAAAAACAAGAAATAAATACCAGAGATTGGGGGGGTTTAAGGCTGATCTATATAAGACCAGTAAGACTCAGGGGAGGGGGGACACTTGATAGTATAGAAGAAGACTCAGGGGACTAAGAAGACACCGGACTTATTTTACAAGACTCTATATGACTCAAGAGACTAGAGAGAGAAGTATAGAAAAGGATTTTATTTCTTTCCAAGGATGATCTACAAATGAGGGGAAGCCTTCCTTTTATAGACCAAGGAAGGAGGGTATTACATCATCCATGACATCACACACCATAAAACATAAAGAAAATATCTAGTCATGACATAACCATGACATAAGTGCTTACGTCACTTTAAGAGTGATTAAAGCCTAACTTATTCTTAAGCACACCATTAGCATACTAGCACACATAATAATACAATATTAAACATAACAGAGCTTTCTTATTCCTTCTTTACTTCCAGCGGGAATCTGGGTGAGACGGATCATCTTCATATGGATCGAAATGTGGGCTGTCATAGTCTTCCAGATGATTTTCAAGGTATTCATTTGTAGCTTCTTCCCATATTTTTACTTGGGGATGGTCCTCTGGCCAAAGCATCGATCCATACAGGATGTGTTGTGGGATAGTATCCGGAGAGTATCCATTTGCAAGAGCCAAACACCTACGGATCTCTATCCATTCCTCTGGGTGAGTTCTCATGTAGGATGTTCTTGATGGTTTTTCCGCGTACCAGCCATGAGTAAAGCAGTAAGGAGCATGGAAAACGAATGACTGTCCTTTGCTGGGAATTGTTGGGGGTATGTAGCAGCCTGGCCTTCGAAAGATAATAAGACAGTATTTTTTATGGGCGGATGCTATCTGACATGTCCATTGGTGAAGCGGTAAGAACCATTGGAGTAGAGTGAGAGCATTTTCCCTTTCTTTGGGGAGATCTCCAAACTCGCAGTCAATCAGGTACCGGAGGAGTTTTGACCCGTTGAAAGTAATGGCAATGCTGTAGGACTCGAAAAGGTACCAGAAAAAGCATAGCGCTTCTTTTGGTAGGTTGTACAGGTCATTTATGTGGAAGATATTAAGGAATGGGTAATCGGGGTGGATTGCAAGACCTTTCATGAACAACCCATGGGTTTTTAGGGTTATAGTTTGGAATGTTTTGTAATTTAAGTGAGCTTTTCCCTTGAATGTTCAATCTGCAATTTCTTCTATGATTTCTTCTGGGACCCCTTTGTCTTTGAACTCTTGATAGAGTGAGGCTTCTTTTGTGTTGCTTGATGAGGCGTTTTCCATCATAAAGATTGCAGGGATGATGTGTGGGTGGTGGATGTGGTGGTGCTGGACCATTTGAGCATCGTTGTTTTTATAGGCCTTCGGTCTGGACAGAAAATCTGCAAAGATATTTTCTCTTCCTTTTATATGCTTAACAGTGAATTTCCACTGTGAGAACCAGTTTGCCCAACGTAATAATTGAGATTCTGGGAGCATCTTTCTTTTGAACTGTAACATCTTTGGAAAAGATGACATGTCCATTTCTATCAGAAAATCATATCCAATTAAGTGAAATTGGAATTTTTCTATCCCTCTTTTTACAGCTAGGATCTCTTTGTAGGTAGAGTGGTAGTGCTTTTCTGATTCTTTAAACGTGCCACGTTTGTATCCACAAATTGTTCTGGTTCCTTTGTCATCTTCTGCAAGTAGGACTGCTGCCCAGTGCTCGTCACTTGCGTCTGTCTGAAGGATTCTTTTGTCCTTTGGTGCAGGAATCTTTAATGGTGGCATACTGTCAGCCAGTTGCTTTATTTCTTTGACAGCTTGCGTTTGCCTTTCAGACCAAGTTGGTGGATCTTTTCTTAGCATGGGAAACAAGTGTACCGTGTGATTTGACAATTTTGGCAGAAAGGCTGCCATATAATTGACTAATCCAAGGAACTGTTGAACTTCTTTTTGTGACGTCAGCCTGTCTGGGAATTGGTGTAACTCTTTTGCAATGTGTGGCTGAGGTTGGTACTTTCCATCAGCAATCTTCATTCCGAGAAAATCAATGGTGCTAACACCGATTTCCATTTTTTTCTCTGAAAGCATGATTCCATATTGCTGGACTATGGAATGGAAATTCTCTAGGAGTCTTATGTGTGACTCTTCATCTTCTGAGAACAAAAGGATATCGTCTATGTATATCAGGGTATTGCTGAGAATCGGTTCAAATATGCGTACCATTGCCTTTTGGAACACTGATGGCGCATTTTTTAAACCGAAAGGCATTACTTTCCATTGATAATGATGACCAGGAATGCAGAAAGCCGTTTTGTGCCTGTCATCTGGTTTGATGCCTAATTGCCAAAAACCGGCTTTAAGATCAAACCTTGATAAGACTTTCGCATTTACTAGGGATTGGAACAACGATCTTTTTTGAGGCAGAGGGAATTTATCGTCTGCTAAGAAATGGTTTAGTGGTTGGTAGTTAATCACTAGTCTTAGCTTTCCCCGAGTTTGTTCACTGCGTTTATTGACATAGAACGCTTCACATGCCCATTGGGAGGTTGTTGGTTCAATGAGACTTTGTGACAATAATTCGGAAAGTTCTTGTATGGCAAGTTGGGTGTGTTCAGGATTCATGCCTGGGTGACTGGCTTTTGTAGGATTGATATCCTCATTTTGCTTGAAAGGCAAGGATACGAAAAAATCCGGGTTTAGCCACAAAGGGGATTGATGTTTTGTGAGGAATTCAGTATGGCTAGAGGCACAGGAGGTTTGGATAATTTTAGCTTTTATGGTTTCAATGGGGAGGGGTGAGATCATGTAAAGCCGTCTATCTGAACTCCATGGATTGACAAATTTTTTGTATCTCAGACCTTCCTGTCCATATCGTAAATCTCTTAATCGATATAGAATATCAAAGCCAATGAGGAGGTCTTTGCCATGAGTGTCTGATCCTAAGAATCTATGCTTGACAGTGCAAGTTGGGAAGATTCTTAAGTGTATTGGAATACTTATTTTGTCAATCGTGAAGTGTTCGCCGTTTGCGGCAATAAAGTGTTGGCGGTGTGGTCTCCAGTATTCGGTTGGAAGAATAGCTTGATTAAGAAGACTTGCAGCAGATCCAGTGTCAAAAAAGGCTATGACCGGGATAGGCTTAGCATATGTGCTGGTGAGAAGATGGACTTTTGCAAGCGGCATTGGTATTTTTGTCTTCCGTGCGAGCGGTTTCACCATGTTGATACACTTGGGGCTTGGTGCCTTGTTTCTTTCATCAGGAGTTTTTATTTTAAGCCTTCTCTTACATACAAAGCGGGGCTTAGTATGCCGTGTTGGTTTAGCGACTTTAGCCATTCTTCCTTCGTTTTCATTGTCACTACGTTTTCTTTTGGTGGAGGTTACAATGATCGGAAGTTTGTTGCTTGAGGGTTGTTGACATATTTTTTCCAGGAAGAAGGATATGGGGTTTTCTTGTTGTATGGGTATGTCTTCTGGAGGTTTTGACGAGGCTATCATCATGCTGTCGTCATAGGTTTGTTTGTCTTTAGACCTGCTTGTTGTTGGCTTTTGGTTGGTGTTTTCTGAAGAGTTACTTTCAGATGGGGAGGGTCGTTTTGTTCTTGTCTTGGCCTGTCCTTTTGACCATAAATTCATTGACGGGGAGGACTGTGAGAAAAGTGTTGTAGGTAACGGTTGAGGGTCAAAGGCTGTTCTGACGAAAGGTGTGGAGGATAACCTCCATGGGTCGTCTTCAAGCGTTGAAAGCCTTTGCTGCTTGTGCTGTCTTTCTAGATCTGTGAGTTGAGCTTTGAGGAACTTCATTTCAGCTTCCTTTTCTATCAGGCCTCTGGGGCTTTGTGAGAAAGGGGCGTTCTGGACTATTTGAAGGAGATCATTATGGAGCTCAAGAATTTTCATTCTGACTTCATGAATGATGTCTTCAAGACCACAAACCTTGTTAACCAAGGTTTCTTGGTTTTTTGTAATGACGTCTTGCTGTGCTATGATAGTTTTGAGGGCATTATTTTGGGCAACAGCATTCTCACTTTGCCAGTTTAGTGTGGCTTCAACAGGGTTGGTTTGGGTTACAGGACCATTGGGACCCATAACTGTTGGGTTTTGGATCTTCCGGCTGTGTTTTGTCTTTTGTTGGCCTCTTTCAAAAGTGGTTAACGGAGGGAACTCCGTCTGGTATTCTGACGACGATGGATCTGGGGTGATGGCAAAGCATTCACTGAATTGAGGGGGTAGGTGTTTTGGTGTTGGTGGTTTGTGGGATGTTGGTTCAGGCTTTGAGGTTGAGTCACCATACAGGACATAGTAGTCGAACTTTCCTGATGGTTCTCCGAGAAGACCGACGTTTGGGTCTCCAGCTTCAAATCTTTTCTTTAGCGACCTTTGAGATCCTTTTTTCTTTCTTTTCGGAACGTCTTCGTCGTATTCCACCCGATCTGCTTTGTCTAGACATTGTTGGCAGTAACAAATGTCGTACGGGCAGTGTTGGTCTGCAGGGACTTCGACCGGTTGGATCATGTGGATCGCGGGAAAAACATCCCTACGATCTTGTTTTGCAAACTTAACCTCAACCAGGCCATCATGATGACGGACAAAGTCAGGGGCAGCTGTTGTCTGGACCGGTGCTTAATGAAGCTGTTCGTAATTTGTTATCCATTTTTTTGGGAGGAGCTTTGTGAGCTCTTCCCTGGACAACTGTTTGGGAACATATGTGCAGGTAGGTGTAGAGTTTGAATCGATCTCAATGAACAGTGCATCACCGGAGTTATCTTTTCCGGGGACCATGATGTCCAAAGAGTGATTTTGGACTCTGTATGCCATCTAATAGTGAAAGGTAGCCTGAAAGGTGTTTACTTGTGGCGTGCCACCGATCTGGATCTGGGCCTTCAGGGCTGTTAACAAAGATGGATCGTTCAGGGGCATGTTGAAGTTGGGGAACAGAGTGACAAATACTATTCCAGCGTTTAGCGTGGTTTGGATAGTGCCGATGCAAGCGTGCTGGTACTCCACAAATCTAGTATCGACAAGGGCGATCCTAGCAAACGCAGGTAGTCCTTTTCTACCATGGAAGGTAAGGGCTAACCTTATCGCACCGAAGTGGATATGTGTATATCCTTGGGATAAACAGATCCTTGGAAGATCTGGGGGAGAGAGAGAGTGACAAGGTGTTCTGAGGTTGTGGCAGGGAGTAGGTGTGAATCAAACTTTGAGGTTTGAACAAACTCCTTGACGACTGGGTTTGACGTAGAACTGACTAATTGTTTTACTTTTCTGGAGAATGACACATGGGGTTTGGAGAAGACACTGTAGGGGTTAACCATGGGCATATTAGTAATAGGTATTTTAGATTCATCAGATACATAAGAGATCTCATATAACTGATCAATCTTGGACGCAGACGACGATCTAAAACTAGACATACGAGATAGATCTTGGTTCATAACTCGGTTTGGACTCCTAACAACCACTTCTTCGAATCTTCAAGCTCGGACCTTTGAGACTTTACCGCGGACCCTTCCGACTTACCACTCACTCAACAAGCTACTTTTAGACTCTAACAAATGGTTTAGTGTGTCGTACCAGTCTGTTACTCAATGCTAGTAAGGTTGGTTTTTTGATGTGAGAGATCCGTACAAAGCCGGCAGTCACAGAGCATACTAATCCAAACCTCAGATAGGGAGAACAGGAGCCGTTATGGCTCTGATACCAGAGATTGGGGGGGTTTAAGGCTGATCTATATAAGACCAGTAAGACTCAGGGGAGGGGAAGGACACTTGATAGTATAGAAGAAGACTCAGGGGACTAAGAAGACACCGGGACTTATTTTACAAGACTCTATATGACTCAAGAGACTAGAGAGAGAAGTATAGAAAAGGATTTTATTTAGTTGTAATCAAAAAGATTATGAAAGATGATGTTTACAAATGTTTTTGTTGCTTTGAAGTTTTAATAACCACTTAGAAATGAATAGTAATTAGTAACTGACCACACACATTAAAAATTGTATGTAAACAGCCGCTATAAGCTATACAAAAGTGTATTATTACAACCAGTTAAGATTTAAGGACAGCCCCCTTTGTGATTTTCCATGCTGAATTTGCATACGACAGCTCATAACGTGTAGTGTAGGTTGAATTGTACGAGTCATTGTTTTCTGGGCTTGTCAAATCGGTCAACTTAGCAGACTCTTCAAGGGTTGCTTCAACAACAGCTAGCCGTCCGTTCTGGTGAAATTGTCACACTGTCAATGCTCATGTTTAAGAGATTGTACTCCCAAAACCAGCCACGTTCACCGATTTCAGTTGCTCGTTCTAACCAGGTCTTTAGCATTTCACCGTCTAATACCTGCATTATTTGACCTGTTAACTTAAGAAGGGTTGAGTAATTGTCACAAAACATAAGTGTGACCAAAATTACGTTGAGGTCACAGTATTGACCCATTGACTTATGAATGGTCAAACCGGATAATATTTGATCTCTTCAATCGGATCAGAATAAAATGACTACAATGGTAATTGTTTCTCATTATTTTAGTAGAGGTATAATGGTCATTTTACATTGACTAGATATAAGTTTTCAAATTTCAAGTCAGTCAGTGAAACTGAAAAGGACCGAACATATTATGGGCAAACAGTGGGGGATCATACATGTAATTTCTGGAAAGAAAGAACCAAACTTGCAATATAGACATACCAAAAGAACCATTCATGTATTTTACTCTAACTGTTAGCTAGAAAATTTCATATACATGATACACCCCCTCTAAACCTTATATCATATTACCCATCCAAATTAAAAATATCAATGCTAATAATGGAAATGGGAAATCATAACAATGTAAAGAACCAAGCCAATTTAAGATTCTAGCATAGTTGTTTAAAAGTCATCGCCTCTTGCGCCTAGGCCCATTTTTTTGGCCAGTCCAGCCAATTGCGCTTT